>JAJQKJ010002587.1:0-83909 GCA_029574335.1 Rana kukunoris
TGGATGGAATCTTTTTTAGCATCTACAGCAAAACACAGAGCTCTGGGAATGTCAGAAAAACTCTTCTGCTTGTTGGGTAGGCATGTCCTTTAACATCTCTTTTGTCTGGTCCTTTAACGCCTGACAAATTCAATTGCAGCCACAGCTGGCTGTACCACTGCTCCTGCCGTAGCAAAGGATGCTTTTTAAAAGTGTCTTAAACGTTTATCAACCGGATCTTTAAACATATGTATGTTTTCCACCGGGCAAGTTAGTGATTTATTCACACATGAGATGGCTGCATCCACTACTGGGAGCCTCCACCTCTTGGAGAATTTTTCCTCCATGGGGTAAATGACCGCAAATTCTTTTCGGTGGCAGAAAAATCCTGTCCCGGCCGTATCCAATCCCGAAAGATCAATTCCTCCAAGAGAGGATGGACCGGAAAAAACTGCGTTACTTAACGGAGCTTTCAAAGAGCCCAGAGAGGATACTGGAGGAACCTGAGGCTCTGGCAATGGTAAACTAAATGCCCGAGCGGACCATGTCCGTCAAAGACTGTACCCACAGTCTTTCTGTCTGGGAGTCTGAAAATGGTTCCTCAGAGGCAGATCCCTCAATCCCTGAACCCTCTCGGTTCAGGTCTAGGATCCTCCTGCGATTCCAATTCCTCCGGAGAGAGAATCTCAGCATCTGAGGATACACCTCTTGGTGATGGGGATCTAACTCGTTTCTTACCAGGAATAGCTCTAGCGATCAATGCTGCTATTCTCTCTTCTAGCCCCCCTAGGGATACGGCTAGCATCTCCTCTGTGATAAACACAGGGCTGGGCTGATCTGGGCCAGCCTCCGCACCAGATCCCCCTAATGGCTCATCCAAGGCGCCCTTTATGGGAATAAGTTGCGGGGAAAGTATCGGCATATCATCAGAATCAGAGGGGGAACCCCTTTGTTTTTTGGTCTTTTTTGTACCCTTTGACCCCGAACCTTTGGAAGCCATAATACAAAATCGAGGGACTCCGCCAATCACAACAGACTGTAGTGGCCAGGAGTAAAAAACTAGAGCTTAGGGGACAATAGATCACTAATGCCCAAAAACTGATGGGGCCCCGTATGTTTTTTTTTTTTTTTTTTTTTAAATATATATTATATATATATATTTTTTTTTTTTTTAAACATACAGTGACCCCAAACCTAGTTTGCCAGCCTCCAACCTGTTGCAAAAAGGGGGATTTCTTGGCTTAACAAAAAAGGCATTGGAACAAAGTCCAGCATGTACTACCCCTCTTCCGCCACCGGGAGTCACTGTTCTGCCGCTCTGCGTCCTCTCCTTCTGAGATCAGCCTCAGACTGAGCACTGACAATGCCTGCTGATCTATAACAGCACAAGGCGCGCCCCTGTATGACGCTGCAGGCACGCCCCCCCCCGCCCTCCCCTCTGAACGGCGCGAAAAAACGTCTATAAGACGTGCGCGCGTATGCCGGAACAGGAGGAACATGGAGGAGCCGCGCTGCTGGAGACCCAGGACTGCAGTATCAGGCGGCAGATTCAAACCCCCGGCCAGGTAGGACTCCAAAAGGCCCCATAGGGATCCTTACTAGTCCTAGGAAGAAAGCAGCAGGTTAGCTAGCAACACTATCTTTAGACAGGGGAACCTAGTGCTGGGGGAAAAAAGGGTCATCCTGTCTTTTTTAGACATAGTGAGCAAGGTTGCCAATGCAGAGCATACTTAGGCTACCCCCCTTTTAGGTTACCCCGGAGAGCCTGCTGTCGAACCAAGTCCCGCAGGCTCCCCCTTACCTGCTCCATGCTGCAGGATGTTTGTCCAGCAAAACGATCCAATCTTCTCCCATCTCCGTGGGTAGCGTAGTAGACCTTCAGGCCCTGGGGTCCTATGAAGGTACCCACTGTCCTGGACCTATATAGCACCCTGGCAAACAGGAACTTATGGTCTTTTACTAACTCCAAGTCCTGGGCCCAGGGTCCAGCCCTCCAAAGAGGAGCATTATAGGCAAAACTCCACGGTTTGGGGCCCGGGTACTGTCCACTTTGGCACTGAGGCTCCTTGGACAGATCCGGTTAGCCCGCCCTTAATCCCAAGGATGTGGAGCAAAGCTATTCCGTGACCAACACCTAAGACACTGGCGAAAAAAATGAGGGACTCCCTCTAGGGGAGGGGGTTATATAGGGAGGGGACTTCCTGTTTGAGATTGCCAGTGTCCACACCTGAAGGTACTCCATATAACCCATATAGTAATGAATATGCCGCTCTGTGTCCCGTGATGTACGAGAAAGAAATCGGGAAAAAAATATGTTTACAGAGTTCAATAGCTCAAGTTTTTTATTTATTTTTTACACACAAGTGAATGAGTTCAGATGAAAAGTTTCAATTAGAGAGAGAGATCTGAAAGCAGTCAGTCTCGGCTGTGCTCTCAGTTTAGCTCACCCTCGGTGATCTGTAAATCCGGATGTTATAGATCAGCTCTTTGTTGTGACTTACCTCCCTCTGTCCGTCACCGCGAACACCAACAGGAACCCCTCCCCCGTCCTCATGTACTGCTCCCGCATCGCCCCGAACTCCTCCTGTCCTGCCGTGTCCAGAACTGCAGGAGGTACAAAAACAGGAAGAAGATTTTAGAGACCGACTTACATACCAAATACTCACTGTAAAGTCTATGATCCCCATCACTCGCTATACTCATTATACAGCCTATGATCCCTATACGCATTATACAGTCTATGATGATCCCTATCACTCCCTTTACAGTCTATGATGATCCCTATTCCTCCCTATACTCACTGTCCAGGCGCGCAGCGCGCTCGTCAATGACGCATTGCTTGGTGTAGGAATCCTCGATGGTCGGGTCATAATCCGTCACAAAGTACGACTGAAAAAGAAAAAAGACAGGAAATCATCACCGACAACCCGCTCCGGGAAATACTCCACTGGATGACATTACAGGGAGGAGGTGACATCACAGGGAGGAGGTGACATCATATCTATGGAGATTCTTCCCTTCCTTCTCCCTCCGCCCAGGGGCGGGATTCCAGTTATAGGCGGAGTATGATGGGTGGAGTCACCAGATGGCTCATTATAAATCTCAGTGAGATCTCCCCTCCCCCCCAGAATGGGGCCACCCAACATCTCCCACTGCATTCTCTAGTTGGGTAACCCAGCAGGGATTGTGGGAGCCCCTCAAGGTGGGTAAGGGTGACCAGGGTGTTCCAACTGGAAAATCGGGGTGCATGTTCTACGCGTTTCATCAGAGCCTCGGATTATCTATATACTGTAATGATATATAAACATATTATTAACCATTTGCCGCCACGGCACGAACATTTACGTTGGCAGAATGGCACGGACAGGCATATGGGCATAAATACACGTCCCTTTAAATTTGCCGCTGTGTGGGCGCGCCCCTACCGCAAGCTCCATGATCATGCCCGCAGGACCCGATGTTCGCCAGTGTCCCACAGAGCTGCTGCAAAACAGGGGGGGGGGGGGGGGTGCCTGTGTAATCAAGAAATCTCCCTGCTCTGCATAGTGACAGGACACTGATCGTCTGTTTCCTGTGATCAGTGACGTGTCACTCGTAGCCCCGCCCCCACACAGTTAGAATCACATCCCTAGGACGCACTTAACCCCTTCCTCGCCCCCTAGTGTTTAACCCCTTCCCTGCCAGTGTAATTTGTACAGTAATCAATGCATTTTTATAGCACTGATCGCTGTATAAATGACACTGGTGCCAAAATAGCGCGAAAAGTGTCCGATGTGTCCGCCGCAATGTCGCCGTCACAATAAAAAAAAAAATCGCTGATCGCCGCCATTACTAGTAAAAAAAATATATATAAAAATGCCATAAAACTATCCCCTATTTTGTAGACGCTATAACTTTTGCGCAAACCAAACGCTTATTGTGATTTTTTTTACCAAAAATATGTAGAACAATACGTATCGGTCTAAACTGAGGAAAAAAAATCGTTTTTTTTTTATATATTTTTGGGCGATATTTATTATAGCAAAAAGTAAAAAATATTGTGTTTTTTTTTTTTTTTAATTGTCGCTCTATTTTTGTTTATAGCGCAAAAAATAAAAACCGCAGAGGTGATCAAATACCACCAAAAAAAAAGTTCCATTTGTGGGGAAAAAAGGACGCCAATTTTGTTTGGGAGCCACATCGCACGACCGCGCAATTGTCAGTTAAAGCGACACAGTGCTGAATCGCAAAAAGGGGCAAGGTCCTTAAAGTGGTTGTAAACTCCACTTTTTCACTTTAATAAGGCTTACCTGTAGGTATAAAGAATATCTCCTAAACCTGTACGGTTTAGGAGATATTCCCCTCGCAATGCACCGCTGATTGTAGCGGCTCATGCGCAGGGCGGAATCCACGGCGAAAGGACCGGCATCCGCCGGACTCTGCCGATTTGAAATCTCCCGCACGCGCACTGGAGCGGCGATACCCGGAAGATACGCTGAGTCAAGATGACATCTCGCTCGTTGTGGACCAGGTAAGTTCTACTTTCCTCGTTCAGAGGTAAGTATTTTACAATGAGCTAGTATGCTATGCTGTGCATTATGGCTTTTGGCTTGCAGGTTCTAAAAAAAAAAAAAAAAAAAAAAAAAAAAAAAAAAAAAAGGTATATGCGGTTTAACTTGCATAATGGTCCGGGTCTTAAAATCTCAGGATGTCAGCTGCAATGCCGGGATTCAGCCAGCAGGTGTCACCGGCCACCGGCAGCATTTCTCCTGCAGGACCGGTAAGGTTGTACAGTCCAGATGTGCACCAACCTTCAGGCACCGACGAGCTCTGCCGCGTTCACAATGTGCATTATATATTTTTTTTTTTAGTGTCCATATAAATGATTGGAGAGATTTCTGTTAAAATGTTTTTATTGTACACAGATCTGGAGGTATAAGATGTAAACTGGAGAGGGGCGCCCCCCCCCCCCCCCCCCCCCCCAAAAAAAAAAACATTTCTTTACAACCCCACACTTTTCCCCAAATTATGTCTCTAGGAGTTCTGTAAAAAATATTATTATTATTATTAATATAATTTTTTATTATTAACTCCTTAAGGACCGCCTCCTGCACATATACGTCGGCAGAATGGCACGGCTGGGCACATCAACGTATATATATATACGTTGGTTCTAGTACCCAGCCGTGGGTCACGGGCACGTGCCCGTGGCGCGCTACCGTGACCCGGTCCGAAGCTCCGTGACCGCGGGACTCGCGGACCCGATCGCCGCTGGAGTGCGGCGATCGGTCCCCGGAGCTCAAGAACGGGGAGAGCCATGTGTAAACACGGCTTCCCCGTGCTTCACTGTGGCGACAGCATCGATCGCGTCATCCCTGTTATAGGGGGACGCGATCGATGACCTCACACCTACAGCCACACCCCCCTACAGTTCTAAACACACACAGGGAACACATAACCCCTACAGCGCCCCCTTGTGGTTAACTCCCAAACTGCAACTGTCATTTTCACAGTAAACAATGCAATTTAAATGCATTTTTTGCTGTGAAAATGACAATTGTCCCAAAAACGTGTCAAAATTGTCCGAAGTGTCCGCCATAATGTCGCAGTCACGGAAAAAAACGCTGATCGCCGCCATTAGTAGTAAAAAAATAAAATAATTAATAAAAATGCAATAAAACTATCCCTTTTTTTTGTAAACGCTATAAATTTTGCGAAAACCAACCGATAAACGCTTATTGCGATTTTTTTTACCAAAAATAGGTAGAAGAATACGTATCGGCCTAAACTGAGGAAAAAATCATTTTCATATATATTTTGGGGGGATATTTATTATAGTAAAAAGTAAAAATTGCATTTTTTTCAAAATTGTCGCTCTATTTTTGTTTATAGCGCAAAAAATAAAAACCGCAGAGGTGATCAAATACCACCAAAAGAAAGCTCTATTTGTGGGGAAAAAAGGACGCCAATTTTGTTTGGGAGCCACGTCGCACGACCGCGCAATTGTCAGTTAAAACGACGCAGTGCCGAATCGCAAAAAGGGGCAAGGTCCTTTACCTGTATTTTGGTCCGGGTCTTAAGTGGTTAATATATTTTTATTTATATATATATATTTTGGCTGAAGTATATTTTATTTATATTTCTCCTTCCTTGGTTCGCCCCTCCCCCATCAACATAAGAACATTTTTTTAACTGATATTCACAGCCAGTGATGTCATCACTGGATCTCTGTGCTTCTCTATGCAATGCCGGCAAAGCGTAGAGTTTAGGAGGAACAGGCCCCTCCCCCTAATCAGCAGGTTATTTAAATATTTAAGAGGAAACCTGTTTTTATTACATGCCTTATTTCAGAACAGGGGGATCTTAAACTGGGGGCCCTCCAGCTGTTGCAAAACTACAAGTCCCATGAGACATTGCAAGGCTGACAGTTACAAGCATGACTCCCACAGGTAGGGGGATGATGGGACTTATAGTTCCGCAACAGCTGGAAGCATTGATTGTGATTGGTTCAGGGACCATTAGGTTAGGGGGAGGTAAGTGTTCGATGATGCTGGACGTCCTCCAGCCAGGAAATGGGGCGGGGCTCTGTCTGACTTGCTGCAGCTTCTAATGCACATGGTGAGAAGCTAACAGTGTGCAGTGAAATCAGAGGAAACCGTTTCCATCCAGGGGGAGGAGCTGATACACCTGTGCAAGACTGAAGGGGAGGAGCCGGTACACCTGTGCAAGACTGAAGGGGAGGAGCCGGTACACCTGTGCAAGACTGAAGGGGAGGAGCCGGTACACCTGTGCAAGACTGAAGGGGAGGAGCCGGTACACCTGTGCAAGACTGAAGGGGAGGAGCCGGTACACCTGTGCAAGACTGAAGGGGAGGAGCCGGTACACCTGTGCAAGACTGAAGGGGAGGAGCCGGTACACCTGTGCAAGACTGAAGGGGAGGAGCCGGTACACCTGTGCAAGACTGAAGGGGAGGAGGCCGGTACACCTGTGCAAGACTGAAGGGGAGGAGGCGGTACACCTGTGCAAGACTGAAGGGGAGGAGGCGGTACACCTGTGCAAGACTGAAGGGGAGGAGGCGGTACACCTGTGCAAGACTGAAGGGGAGGAGCCGGTACACCTGTGCAAGACTGAAGGGGAGGAGCCGGTACACCTGTGCAAGACTGAAGGGGAGGAGCCGTACACCTGTGCAAGACTGAAGGGGAGGAGCCGGTACACCTGTGCAAGACTGAAGGGAAGGAGCCGGTACACCTGTGCAAGACTGAAGGGAAGGAGCCGGTACACCTGTGCAAGACTGAAGGGAAGGAGCCGGTACACCTGTGCAAGACTGAAGGGGAGGAGCCGTACACCTGTGCAAGACTGAAGGGGAGGAGGCAGTACACCTGTGCAAGACTGAAGGGGAGGAGCCGTACACCTGTGCAAGACTGAAGGGGAGGAGCCAGTACACCTGTGCAAGACTGAAGGGGAGGAGCCGGTACACCTGTGCAAGACTGAAGGGGAGGAGCCGGTACACCTGTGCAAAACTGAAGGGGAGGAGCCGTACACCTGTGCAAGACTGAAGGTGAGTATATAAAAAGATACAATAATGATGTATGAAAGGATACAAAGTGATATTATGTGTCTTTTATATCTGCCGAGATAACTGTGCAAGACTGGGGGGCGGCCAGTGGGGAATATAAGACTGGGGGGGGGGTCGGGGGAAGCATACAAGGCTGTGGGGGGGATATAAGACTAAGGGGGGGCCAGAGGGGGGATATGAGACAGAGGGGAGGGCTGGAGGGGGGATACAAGACTGTGGGGGGGGCTGGAGGGGGATATAAGACTGAGGGAGAGGGCTGGAGTCAGAACTCCGGGCACCCCAATTCTGGAGGACACCAAAGGTGTACACCCTGCCCAGAGCTGGGAGGCTGGATTTGTCCCCATCGGAGGTCTCTGTTTGTATTTTAAACTTTAACGAGGAGGCCCGGGGACGGGGGGGCCCATCATAGGAAACCCTTTAAAGTGAGCCCAAGGCTTGGATGAGCAGCTGAGGCAGCCAAGAGCAGTAATGAGATCCGGGAAGGAGGGGGATGTCTGATGACTGGACCCCCCCATCTTGTCTCGTCTCCTGAACCCCCCCGTCTAGTCTCCTGGAGCCCCCCGTCTAGTCTCCTGGAGCCCCCCGTCTAGTCTCCTGGAGCCCCCCGTCTAGTCTCCTGGAGCCCCCCGTCTAGTCTCCTGGAGCCCCCCGTCTAGTCTCCTGGAGCCCCCCGTCTAGTCTCCTGGAGCCCCCCGTCTAGTCTCCTGGAGCCCCCCCCCCATCTCGTCTCCTGGCGCCCCCCCCATCTCGTCCTGGACCCCCCCCCATCTCGTCTCCTGGAGCCCCCCCCATCTCGTCTCCTGGAGCCCCCCCCATCTCGTCTCCTGGAGCCCCCCCCATCTCGTCTCCTGGAGCCCCCCCTCCGGCCCGTCTCCTGGGGATGGCTTGGCGGTGGAATCTCTGGCTCGGCACACCTGGAACCAAATCTCTCCCCGCAGCCATGAAGAGACGTCTGTGTTCAGCTGGATTAGGAGACAATCTCATGTCTATGGGGAGAGACGTCCACTCCTGGGATTGGGGGGGGGGGGGGCAGCGATTCCAGGGGGTGAAAAACAGGTTTCAAATTAATTAATTGATTACAAATGCAACAACTTAAAACTTATGGAACAGCAATACATCAAGAGATTAAAAAATGTATGCGACTAAATTATTTATGAACAGGTTTGATGTAATTTAGGCCCCAGTGCCAGGGACTATGGACTGGCGGCTCCAAGTATTTTGGGAAAGAGATTAAGATTCCAGAATCTAATTAAAGCCTCATGAGTTATCATATTCTGGGGGGGGGGGGGGATCAGAGACCCTCACAGTGCAGAATGACAGCTGGGTGAGGGAGACACCAACTCACCAAAGGAGAGGACCAAGAACCGGAACAGAGACAGTCCAACCACAGGACGCGGGATGGGGGACAGAGACAGCCCAACCACAGGACGCGGGACGGGGGACAGAGACAGCCCAACCACAGGACGCGGGACGGGGGACAGAGACAGCCCAACCACAGGACGCGGGACGGGGGACAGAGACAGCCCAACCACAGGACGCGGGACGGGGGACAGAGACAGCCCAACCACAGGACGCGGGACGGTGGACAGAGACAGCCCAACCACAGGACGCGGGACGGTGGACAGAGACAGCCCAACCACAGGACGCGGGACGGTGGACAGAGACAGCCCAACCACAGGACGCGGGACGGTGGACAGAGACAGTCCAATAACAGGACAGGGGACAGAGACAGTCCAACAACAGGACAGGGGACAGAGACAGTCCAACAACAGGACAGGGGACAGAGACAGTCCAACAACAGGACAGGGGACAGAGACAGTCCAACAACAGGACAGGGGACGGGGGACAGAGACAGTCCAATAACAGGACAGGGGACAGAGACAGTCCATTGACAGGACAGGGGACGGGGGACAGAGACAGTCCATTGACAGGACAGGGGACGGGGGACAGAGACAGTCCAATAACAGGACAGGGGACGGGGAACAGAGAAAGTCCAATAACAGGACAGGGGACAGAGACAGTCCAATAACAGGACAGGGGACAGACAGTCAATAACAGGACAGGGGACAGACAGTCAATAA
Source organism: Rana kukunoris (assembly GCA_029574335.1). Classification (NCBI taxonomy): domain Eukaryota; kingdom Metazoa; phylum Chordata; class Amphibia; order Anura; family Ranidae; genus Rana; species Rana kukunoris. Next base: position 9,616 of record JAJQKJ010002587.1, read on the forward strand.
CAGGACAGGGGACAGACAGTCAATAACAGGACAGGGGACAGACAGTCCAATAACAGGACAGGGGACAGACAGTCCAATAACAGGACAGGGGACGGGGGACAGAGACAGTCCAATAACAGGACAGGGGACAGAGAAAGTCCAATAACAGGACAGGGGACAGAGACAGTCCAATAACAGGACAGTGGACGGGGGACAGAGACAGTCCAATAACAGGACAGGGGACGGGGGACAGAGACAGTCCAATAACAGGACAGGGGACGGGGGACAGAGACAGTCCAATAACAGGACAGGGGACGGGGGACAGAGACAGTCCAATAACAGGACAGGGGACGGGGGACAGAGACAGTCCAATAACAGGACAGGGGACGGGGGACAGAGACAGTCCAATAACAGGACAGGGGACGGGGGACAGAGACAGTCCAATAACAGGAAGGGGACGGGGGACAGAGACAGTCCAATAATAGGACAGGGGACGGGGGACAGAGACAGTCCAATAATAGGACAGGGGACGGGGGACAGAGACAGTCCAATAACAGAACAGGGGACAGGGGACAGAGACAGTCCAATAACAGGACAGGGGACAGGGGACAGAGACAGTCCATTGACAGGACAGGGAATGGGGGACAGAGACAGTCCAATAACAGGACAGGGAATGGGGGACAGAGACAGTCCAATAACAGGACAGGGGACGGGGGACAGACACAACCACAAAATCTTCCTTAACTTCAAGGAAAAAAAAAAAAAAAAAAACTTTTAGAAAATAAATTATTTCCTCTATAAAAAGGAAATAATAAATAGATTTTCACACAGAGGCCGTGAACTGAGGCTGAGCCGCCAATGATGATCTCACTATCGAGAAATTACGTGTTATGTAACACAAGCCTAAGTCTTTTTATTTTTTTACACCCGGACTATGTGGGGGGGGGGGGGGATTTAATTACAGAATGCAGGTAGTTATATTTGCTGACATTTGGTGGCGGCAGGGCTGGAGCAGAGAGCTGTTTCCTCTGCACTCACACCATGTCTGAGAGGGGGGGCGGGGCGCAGTGCGCTCGCCGGGGGCTTTCCAGGGCGGTTTTTCCTCCTCATTCACATTTGGCGGCGGAGTATTTTTTACTCGTCCTTATTTACATACTAGAAACTATTTCTGTCAGGCCGAGAGTGAGAAGTGTGGGCGGAGGGCTGCCACAACCCCCCCACCCCCACCCGGGGGACTCCCTGAACTGACAGATACGGGACGGCTCGGGTGTCCAGAAGGGAAGAAAAAGTTTCAATGACAACGACCTCAGGAAATCCCTCCACCCAAAAAAAACAGTTGGCGTGACCGATTCCTGATCGACGGCAGAGTTCCAGCAAACGCGCGCCGCAATTACAACCAATACTATATAGATGGGTGTAACCCCCCCCCCAACCACTCTGACCAGCCAGCGTACAAGGAGCAATGAAGAGAAAATGTATACAATGTTATAAACTAATGCTGAACCTTTTTACCTCTGGAAGATTTACCCCCCTTTATGACCAGGACTTTTTTTTGATATTCAGCACTGTGCTACTTTAACTGGCAATTGCACGGTCATGCAAATTACATTTATATCTTTTATTTATTTTCCACACAGAGCTTTTGTTTCGGTATCTGATCACCTCTGTTTTTTTGTATTTTATTATATAAACTAAAAAGATGAAATAAAATAAAATACAAATAATAATAATATTTAGTACTTTGTATTTTAGTATGGAGGGCGGCATACAAGAGGTTAAAGGGAGAGATGACATCAGAGCGATCCTGACAGAGGGCGGCACACGAGGGGTTAAAGGGAGAGATGACATCAGAGCGATCCTGACAGAGGGCGGCACACGGGGGGGTTAAAGGGACAGATGACAGAGCGATCCTTTTGCGGTGCCAACATTCCGCGCTCCTCTCTGGGGTGACCTCATCCCCTGGAACGGCGGCCAGGAGACCAGGAGGGACCTCACATGAGTCACAAGAAACCCCTTCCTCGCATTTGCAGTGACCGCCGCTGCCAGCGTGACGTCACCCCGCGAGGACAGCTCATCGCGGCGTCACAGTGAGGTCACCGCAGGTCACCGATGACAAATCACCAGCAAGGGGAAAAAAACTGCAAAACAACAAAAAAGAGACAAAATATCCAACCTGAAAAGAATTCTCAGTGGATGACCGGCAACAAGCGGCAACCGGTTTTGGTTTTATATCAAAACAAAAGGATGAGAAATACAATTTCTCCAAAATCATCCTTCAATAGAGAAATTAATGCTGGAAAAAAAAAAAAAGTACAAAAAATAAAAATATTTATACAAAAAAACACAGAGATAGCGATTGATGGGTTTGTTTATAAACAAAGCCAAAATGAACACCGACCCTTTGTTTATAAACAAACTAACCCTGACCCTTTGTTTGACTAATGCCGACCCGTTGTTTGTGGCTTTGTTTATAAACAAAGCGTCAGGGTTAGTGTTCATTTGAACTTTGTTTATAAACAAAGGGTCTGGGTTCATTGTTTGGCTTTGACCCTGGCCCTTTGTTTGACTAACCCCGACCCGTTGTTTGTGGCTTTTTTTTTTTATAAACAGAGTCAGGGTTAGGTTGTGGCTTTGTTTGTAATATAAAATGAACACCGACCCTGACCCTTTGGTTAAAAAAACAACACCAAACACTGACCCTTTGTTTATAAACAAAGCCAAAAATGAACCCCGACCCTTTCTAAGGACAAAATATAAACACAGAATGAAGAATGAATCCTTTGTGTAGATCGGTCTTCACACAGCGGAGGAGGATGGTGAGCCGGGGTGTGGGGTGCAGGCGCTGCGGCTCTCGTGTGTACGGCGCCATCCATCGCCAGGAGTGCCCCCTCCCCCCCTGGATGGACCCCTCAGTGCGGTCTCTCGGGGGGGGGGGGGGGGCTGTACAGTGAAGACAAGACGGAGAGTTCACACACTTTGTTTACTACAGTATGTGCCGCTGGTGGTGGAGCCGCTTTCAGTTTCCGTATGACTCAGCTGCCACGGCAACAACCGCCTTCAATGTGACCGCCAATCTAGCGCAACTCCAAATCTCCACCACAAGGGCAGAGTCGAGAAAAACAAGACGCTTCACACCCCCAAAACAACGGAACGCCCCGAAACACACCGAGACTCCAAAACGCCACTGAGACACCAAAAAACACCCCGAAACAACGGAACACCCCGAGACGCCAAAACAACAGAACACCCCAAAACAACAGAACACCCGAGAAAAACACCCCCGAGACGCCAAGAACTGAGAAAAAACATAAAGAGGGACCCCTCGGTTTGGGGCCACATCAGACAAGACGATTCATTCAGATCGATCCGCTTCTGTTCCTCAAGAAGGAAATCAGATCCGTGGAATCCGCAAGTCGTCTTTCCGTATCGATTTGTAACAAAGTCTGAGCTGCGGAATCTCCGACTTATTAATATGTAACAATTTGTATCAAAGCCGAGTCTGAGTGATGACATCACTGTGTGACATCACTGCCATTGGCTGAAGGAGAACTGTGTAGAGGGAAGCCCACCAATAGTGCGCTAGTCTGAGCAATGACATCACTGTGTGACTTCACCTCCATTGGCTGAAGGAGAGCGATGTGTAGAGGGGGAGCTCACCAATGGGGAGCTAGTCTGAACGGAGCAGTAAAGTGGACCTGTCATCAGATATATAGTATACAACACAGGTGATGAGCGTTCCCCTTCCAGGTATTTATTCCCTCCCACAGAGATCACAGGACCCCCGACATCTGCTATTCTCTCCAGAATGACGGCACCATTTTTGTTCAGGCATCATCCAGGGTCACCATCTACTTCCTCGACTCCGATGCCGCCTCAGAGATGATGCAATCCAGGTGCCTGTGCAGTTCTTGTCTGTGTTAACAAATGTCTGACACGGATCAGCCCCCTGCTGCTTCCTCTCACCATAGGACTTGTTACAATGTACAGGATCTCGGGGGGAGGGGCGGGATCCCGGGGGAGAGTGAACACCTGTCCTCACACCGCGGTAGGAGGAGAAGCGCTCAGGTAACACATGGAGGAGTGCTGTGTCCTTCGGAAGATAAAGGCGCCGCGGATCAGATGGTCCCCCCTCCCCTGTTTCCAAATATTGACACAGAAAGAGGAAAGTGTGACCCTCAGGCTGCGCACTAAGCCCCCCCCCCCCCCCCATCCAGGATTTGCGCTCCTACCTGAGCGTTCCCGAAGATAAACAATAAACACGAAGCAGACTTGGACACGGGCCCAACGCCAAACGTCTCCCCGCCGAGCGATCGATTTCCGCCATCTTCACCGAATCCCAAAGCTTGAAGTTTACCAGACAGACCCCAAGTCGTGCCAATCGGGGCCTCCAGGGGCCACACTTCTCAGCCAATCCTGACTGTCAGGAGTCACTGCTGTCCAATCATTTGTATGACACCCTGATCATAAATGTGATCTACAGGCAACATAGAGAGACACAAAGTAACATTGTTTATAAACATTGATCAGACAGGAGATAGTGAGATACTGGGGTGTACTAGAGGGGTGAAAGAGGGTGTACTGAAGGGGGTGTGAGTAGGGAGGGAGGGTGAGTAGGGGGAGGGGTGTACTGAGGGGGCTGAGCGGGGTAAACTGGGAGATGTACTGGGGGGGGGGGCTGGGGGGTGTAGTGAGGGTGTACTAAGGGGGGTGAACTGTGGGGGAATGTGCGGAGGTGTACTGAGGGGGGTGTAGTAGGGGGCAGGGGTTTACTGACCATTGGGACTCTCGGGCACTGCCCGAGGGCCCCATGCCACTTGGGGGCCCCATCAGGATTGCCAGGCTCAAAAAAAAACAAACAAGGGACAGTATGTAAAAATCTGTGTGAGGGGGGGTGTACTGGGGGAGGGAGGGCGAGCGGGGGTGCACTGGGGGGCGGGGTGTGAGCGGGGGGTTGTACTGGGGGGCAGGTGAGCGGGGGGTGTACTGGGGGAGGGCGAGCAGGGGGGGGGGGGTGTACTGGGGGGGTGTACTGGGGGGAGGGCGAGCGAGGGGTGTACTGGGGGGGAGGGCGAGCGAGGGGTGTACTGGCGGGGAGGGCGAGCGAGGGGTGTACTGGCGGGGAGGGCGAGCGAGGGGTGTACTGGCGGGGAGGGTGAGCGGGGGGGTGTACTGGGGGGGAGGGCGAGCGAGGGGTGTACTGGCGGGGAGGGCGAGCGAGGGGTGTACTGGGGGGAGGGTGAGCGGGGGGTGTACTGGGGGGGAGGGTGAACGGGGGGGGGTTTACTGAGGGGGGAGGGTGAGCGGGGGAGTTTACTGGGGGGCGAGTGAGCAGGGGGTGTACTGGGGGAGGGTGAGCGGGGGGTTTACTGGGGGAGGGTGAGCGGGGGGAGCGGGGGGCGTACTGGGGGGCGAGTGAGCGGGGGGCGTACTGGGGGGCGAGTGAGCGGGGGGTGTACTGGGGGGCGAGTGAGCGGGGGGTGTACTGGGGGGCGAGTGAGCGGGGGGTGTACTGGGGGCTGGACTTGTTAGGGAGAACCAGTCACTCTGTTGTGAGCAGCTTGACTTGGAGGCTCTTCTGAGAAGACCAGGACATCCAGTAAACCCGCCCGTTCACAAATATCCGGGACGGCGAATCACAACCAGCGGAGCGTCCGCCAATCACCTTGTCCGGTCGGTCGCCCCCCAGCTGCGCATGCTGGAGGCTATAAATGACAATCAGAGCCGGCGGGGGGGGCAGAGAATTCGGGAACTTGTGACGGGTCACCAACTGACAGCTGGGCGTCCGAAACAACAACAGCTGGGCCCCTCCGACCGACCGCAGGAGGAGCGCGGCGCCCGACAGGACTGGTGACACCGACATGCACAGACCTTAACCCTTCCTGTGCCCAGCGCCGGGATCTCGACTCTCTGCCAGGAGAAGAGCGGCTCCTGTGACCTGAGGGAAGGAGTCTCGCCTTCACCCCGGGAGGAGGGGAAAGGGAAGGAGTCTCGCCTTCACCCCGGGAGGAGGGGAAAGGGAAGGAGTCTCGCCTTCACCCCGGGAGGAGGGGAAAGGGAAGGAGTCTCGCCTTCACCCCGGGAGGAGGGGAAAGGGAAGGAGTCTCGCCTTCACCCCGGGAGGAGGGGAAAGGGAAGGAGTCTCGCCTTCACCCCGGGAGGAGGGGAAAGGGAAGGAGTCTCGCCTTCACCCCGGGAGGGGGGAGGGGAAAGGGAAGGAGTCTCGCCTTCACCCCGGGAGGAGGGGAAAGGGAAGGAGTCTCGCCTTCACCCCGGGAGGAGGAGAAAGGGAAGGAGTCTCGCCTTCACCCCGGGAGGAGGAGAAAGAAAGGAAAGGAGTCTCGCCTTCACCCGGGAGGAGGAGAAAGGGAAGGAGTCTCGCCTTCACCCCGGGAGGAGGAGAAAGGGAAGGAGTCTCGCCTTCACCCCGGGAGGAGGAGAAAGGGAAGGAGTCTCGCCTTCACCCCGGGAGGAGGAGAAAGGGAAGGAGTCTCGCCTTCACCCCGGGAGGAGGAGAAAGGGAAGGAGTCTCGCCTTCACCCCGGGAGGAGGAGAAAGGGAAGGAGTCTCGCCTTCACCCCGGGAGGAGGAGAAAGGGAAGGAGTCTCGCCTTCACCCCGGGAGGAGGAGAAAGGGAAGGAGTCTCGCCTTCACCCCGGGAGGAGGAGAAAGGGAAGGATTCTCGCCTTCACCCGGGGAGGAGAAAGGGAAGGATTCTCGCCTTCCCCCCGGGAGGAGAAAGGGAAGGATTCTCGCCTTCCCCCCGGGAGGAGAAAGGGAAGGATTCTCGGGAGGAGGAGAAAGGGAAGGATTCCTTCACCCGGGGAGGAGAAAGGGAAGGATTCTCGCCTTCAGAGAAAGGGAAGGATTCCCGGGGAGGAGATTCTCGCCTTCAAGGGAAGGATTCTCGCCTTCACCCGGGGAGGAGAAAGGGAAGGATTCTCGCCTTCACCCGGGGAGGAGAAAGGGAAGGATTCTCGCCTTCACCCCGGGGAGGAGAAAGGGAAGGATTCTCGCCTTCACCCCGGGGAGGAGAAAGGGAAGGATTCTCGCCTCTAACCCGGGAGGAGAAAGGGAAGGATTCTCGCCTTCAACCCGGTAGACGATGCACGCCGGTCAGAGGATTCTTCCATCGTGGCTTTGCACACAGGATGGCGGCCATAGTCCACTCACTGTGCGTGCGAAGAGGTGTGGCTTCACCACAGACAGGTGAGCTCCGGTGTAAGCTGCACTCCTGGAGAATCATCTACCCGTCAGCTGACAGAACAACGGAACAAAGTTCATACAGCAGCTCATCAGAACTCCCCCTCCCCCAGTAAACAGACTGTACATTGTAACTTTGATCTGATCTGTCATCTGATGACAGGTCCTCTTTAATGAAAGCAATCAGTATGTTGTGGATAGGAAGTCTACCACAAAAATCCTCCTGCGCTCTGGTGTATCGCCAAACTGGGTGTATCAGTATGGTATAAAGGCAAAGTCTTAAGTCTTGCAGCCCTCCACAGAACAAAGGGTGTTCATATGGCTAAAATGAAAAAAAGAAAAGAAAGGAGGGCGCACCGACCTTGTGCATTACCACTTATACACTTTAATATACACAAAATAAAAAGCAATGGTCCTACTTACAAACATTCAGTAGTAAGCGCATTAAAAACAGCTGAACCTGGACCTCACGGCACCTGCCAGTCAGACCCTAAACACCAATGTGGCACATTGGTGTTTAGGGTCTGACTGGCAGGTGCCGTGAGGTCCAGGTTCAGCTGTTTTTAATGCGCTTACTACTGAATGTTTGTAAGTAGGACCATTGCTTTTTATTTTGTGTATATTAAAGTGTATAAGTGGTAATGCACAAGGTCGGTGCGCCCTCCTTTCTTTTCTTTTTTTCGTGGATAGGAAGTCAGCAGTGTGCTTATGAAATGTCTCCCCCCCAGTACAGACTTCCTGTACATTTATGAGAAGTTACATTGTTTCCATGACAGTAATAAAAATATAAAAATGTTCCATAAAATCATCTTCTGGAGTCTGAGGGATCGTCACAGCAATCAATATTCCAACCGATCCCAAGAGCTGACAATCTAAAGGCAGGACGCCAGCAGCTCTAATTACAGGGGACTCATCAGAGTAGAGGTGGGTGACCAGAGCCCCCACAATACACACACAGATGACCCCCCAATACACACAGCTGACCCCCTATACAGGTGACCCCCCATTACACACAGGATACCCCCCAATACACACCTACACAGATGACCCCCTATACAGGTGACCACCCATTACACACAGGATACCCCCCAATACACACCTACACAGATGACCCCCTATACAGGTGACCACCCATTACACACAGGATACACCCCAAATGTCACGTGACCCCCCCAATACACACAGCTGACCCCCTATACACACCTATACAGGTGACCCCCCCATTACACACAGGTGACCCCCCAATACACACCTACACAGGTGACCCCCCAATACAGGTGACCACCCATTACACACCTATACAGGTGACCCCCCCCCCCTCAATACACACCTATACAGGTAAATCCCCCCCCAATACACACTTATACAGGTGACCCCCCCAATACACACTTATACAGGTGACCCCCCCCCAATACACACTTATACAGGTGACCCCCCCCAATACACACTTATACAGGTGACCCCCCCCCAATACACACTTATACAGATGACCCCCCCAATACACACTTATACAGGTGACCCCCCCAATACACACAGCTGACCCCCTATACAGGTGACCCCCCATTACACACAGGATACCCCCCAATACACACCTACACAGATGACCCCCTATACAGGTGACCACCCATTACACACAGGATACCCCCCAATATACACCTACACAGATGACCCCCCAATACACACAGCTGACCCCCTATACACACCTATACAGGTGACCCTCCATTACACACGGGTGACCCCCCAATACACACCTACACAGGTGACCCCCCAATACAGGTGACCACCCATTACACACCTATACAGGTGACCCCACCCTCAATACACACCTATACAGGTGACCCACCCTCAATACACACCTATACAGGTAAACCCCCCCCCAATACACACTTATACAGGTGACCCCCCCCCAATACACACTTATACAGGTGACCCCCCCCAATACACACTTATACAGGTGACCCCCCCCAATACACACTTATACAGGTGACCCCCCCCCCCCCCCCAATACACACTTATACAGGTGACCCCCCCCAATACACACTTATACAGGTGACCCCCCCCCAATACACACTTATACAGGTGACCCCCCCCAATACACACTTATACAGGTGACCCCCCCAATACACACGTATACAGGTGACCCCCCCCCAATACACACGTATACAGGTGACCCCCCCCAATACACACTTATACAGGTGACCCCCCCAATACACACTTATACAGGTGACCCCCTATACACAGGTGACAGGTGATCCCCAAAACAGACAGGTGATTTCCCCCCCCCCCCAATTACACACAGATGACCCCCCATACACAGGTGACAGGTCCTCTCTAGTTGGACGCACACGGAGTTTCCTCACCCGGGTGACACGGCTGCCAGTAATGTGTGTGAGCCAATCAGGATTTCACCATCTCCGGGGAGGGGGGGCAGAGATCACCCCGGGGGGGGGGGGTCTTTAATAGGGGCCCCAGAATACAACACAGACACCTCTGGGGGCACCTCAATGATGGGGGTGTTATAGAAGAATAACTGTGGGGCCCCAACACCACTACTACTCCCCCTCCCCCCATAGGACACAGACCCCTATACCACCAATGCACCCAGTGTCACCCCATATACTGAGAGCAGAGCCATGGGGGGCCCAGACAATACATATTAGAGCAGGGGCCCCAGCATACAGTGTAGGAGAAAAGCACAGTGTGGCCCTCTGGGGCTAAAGCATATTGCAGAGTAGAACAGCAGTGTGGCCCTCAGGGGCCCCAGCATACAGTATAGTAGAAAAGCACAGTGTACCCTCAGGGGCCCCACAATGTAGAACAGCAGTGTGGCCCTCAGGGGCCCCAGCATACAGTATAGAAGAAAAGCACAGTGTACCCTCAGGGGCCCCACAATGTAGAACAGCAGTGTGGCCCTCAGGGGCCCCAGCATACAGTATAGTAGAATAGCACAGTGTGGCCCTCGGGGGCCCCAGCATATAGTAGAATAGCACAGTGTGGCCCTCGGGGGCCCCAGCATATAGTAGAATAGCACAGTGTGGCCCTCGGGGGCCCCAGTATATAGTAGAATAGCACAGTGTGGCCCTCGGTGGACCCAGCATATAGTAGAATAGCACAGTGTGGCCCTCGGGGGCCCCAGCATACTATACAGTATAGTAAAGCAACAGTGTGGCCCCAGCATACAGTACAGCAGAAGGTTGTGGCCCTTATCACACACACACACACACACACACAGCCGGCCCCTGTGTGGCCCCCGGGGGCCCCTCCTCCCCCCACATTCCAGCACTGTCAGTCTCACCTGGATGAATTGTATGGTGAGGGCGGACTTCCCCACCCCGCCTCCTCCCACCACCACCAGCCGGTACTTTTCCTGCACGGCGCCGTCCCTCCCTCCGGACATCCCGCCGTCCGACCGACCGACCAACCGACCGGAGCCTCACCGACTGAGTTGGGCCGCTCCGGGGGGCGGAGCCTCACTGCGGGCTGGAGAGCGGGGGAGGGCGGAGCCTACAGCTGTGAGGGCGGGGCGGGACCGCCTACTTGGTGCCAGTCTATAAGTGGAGGGGAGTGTGAGGGTGGAGGGGAGTGTGAGGGCGGGGGGCAAAACTGGCCACATAAGGCCAGTAAGCAAAGAGGGGCGGGGTAAAAGTGAGAGGGCGGGACTTGACACCTTCGCTATGAACAGAGGAGGCGGGACTTTCGCCTAACTTGGAACTAAGGGAGGGTCATGGGCGGGGCGGGAAGGGTAAAGAGGCGGGAATGGAAGAGGAAATATTCGGGCCCCTCCCTCCTGTCACCACAGCCTGTGGGGCCTCAAAGGGGGCGGAGTCTGAGATTGAGAGCAACCAGTCACATTCCAGCTGTCACTCCAGCCACGAGGGGCGGGGCCTCCGTGTTCCCATAGCAACCCAGGGCAGCTTCTCAGGCCGCTCACTGATTGGTTGTCAGGAGGACATACCGCATCCCGAAACAAATCCCCTCCCCCACACTGATCGCACCCCGAAATACTCCCCCCCACTGACTGCACCCCGAAATACATCACCTCCCCACACTGACTGCACCCCAAAATACACCCCCTCCCCCACACTGACTGCACCCCGAAATACATCCCCTCTCCACACTGACTGCACTCCAAAATATACCCCCTCCCCCACACTGACTGCACCCCAAAATAAATCCCCCCCACACTGATCGCACCACGAAATACATCCCCTCCCCACACTGACTGCACTCCAAAATACACCCCCTCCCCCACACTGACTGCACCCCAAAATACACCCCCTCCCCCACACTGACTGCACCCCAAAATAAATCCCCCCCACACTCATCGCACCACGAAATACATCCCCTCCCCCGCACTGACTGCACCCCAAAATACATCCCCTCCCCCACACTGGCTGCATCCCTAAATAAATTCCCTCCCCCACACTGACTGCACCCCAAAATACACCCCCACACTGATCGCACCCCGAAATACATCCCCTCCCCCACACTGACTGCACCCCAAAATAAATCCCCTCCCCCCCACACTGACTGCACCCCCAAAATACACCCCCACACTGATCGCACCCCGAAATACATCCCCTCCCCCACACTGACTGCACCCCAAAATAAATCCCCTCCCCACACTGACTGCACCCCAAAATACACCCCCTCCCCCACACTGACTGCACCCCAAAATACACCCCCTCCCCCACACTGATCGCACCCCGAAATACATCCCCTCCCCCACACTGACTGCACCCCGAAATAAATCCCCTCCCCCCCACACTGACTGCACCCCGAAATACATCCCCTCCCCCACACTGACCGCACCCCAAAATGCATCCCCTCCCCCACACTGACTGCACCCCAAAATAAATCCCCTCCCTCACACTGACCGCACCCCAAAATACATCCCCTCCCCCCACACTGACTGCACCCCAAAAATTCCCCCTCCCCACGCTCACTGCACCCCGAACTTAAACTGGGATAGTTGGCAAGTATGAGACAACTGCTTTGGGCCCCACAACAATGAAGGGGCCCAGGGCAGTTTTCCCTTTTGCCTTAAAGACGGCCCTGACTGTATATCATTTAGCTCCTCCCTCTACATATTTACTGTATATAATATAGCCCCTCCCCCTCTATATATACTTTATATAATGTAGCTCCTCCTCTTCATATATACTTTATATCATTTAGCTCCTCCCATCTCCTTATGTACTGTATATAATGTAGCCCCTCCCCTCCATATACTGTATATAATGTAGCTCCTCCCCCTCTATATATACTTTATATAATGTAGCTCCTCCTCTTCATATATACTTTATATCATTTAGCTCCTCCCACCTCCTTATGTACTGTATATAATGTAGCCCCTCCCCTCCATATACTGTATATAATGTAGCTCCTCCCCCTCCATATATACTTTATATAATGTAGCTCCTCCTCTCCATATATATACTTTATATCATTTAGCTCCTCCCATCCCCTTATGTACTGTATATAATGTAGCTCCTCCCCCTCCATACTGATTGCAGGAATATTCCATCATCTCCATTCTTTACCTGATGGCGCCCTGCAGTGGTCACTCCATGTTACAGCGCCTTTCACCATTCTTATCTGTAGGTGGGAGGAGCCTCGTCACACCAAATCATCATTATAGGAAATTCTCCGCCCATACCTGAAAATAACCAAATCCCCCCCACATGGTGTCCTCATCGCCCCTGCTGAGGACATGTGCAGAAATTGTCATGTTCTCTCATGTTCTCTCCTCTTCAGCCCGACGCTTCGCTCCCATAATGCTCAGCGAATTTTCCCTGCCCTGCTCCTGCACAAATCCGAACACTTTAGAGATGCACAGTACATTTTTGCCCCCCCCCCCCACTGTCAGGCCTTGTTCTGGGCCACATTCCTGGCTGAATATTGTGTCTGGGTTTCAGGTGGACAGTCCGGGTGAATCTCGGACAGGTGCCAAACCGAGCATGCGTGGATGTCTGCTGAATAAACATTCCCACATGGGGTGGCATGTCTGAGCATTGCACAGGTCCTGACTGGGGGGGGGGGGTCCTATAACTGCCCCCCCTCTTCTCTGACATCTTTGATTCATTAGAGGGGTGGTGGGGGAGGGGGAGCCGAGCCCCCCCCCCCCCACACACACAGGACAGATGTGTCCGCACTCCCGGGAGCCCCCCGGCTCTCTCCGCATTATTCTGAGTCATTCTGGAGGAGCGAATCGCCCGGTGGAAGGTGACTCATGAAATAATTAGATGATTGAGTCATGAGCCCGGCCAGCGATGTGCTAAGGGGGGCCGTTATCAGTGAGGAGGGGCCGTTATCAGTGAGAAGAGGCCGTTATCAGTGAGGGGGGTGTCATCAGTGAGGGGGGCCATTATCAGCGAGGGGGCATTATCAGCGAGGGGGGGCCGTCATCAGCGAGCGGGGCTTCATCAGCGAGGGGGGGCTTCATCAGAGAGGGGGGGCATCATAAGTGAGGGGGGGGCGTCATCAGTGAGGGGGGCCGTTATCAGTGAGAGGGAGCATCATCAGTGAGGGGGGGGGCGTTATCAGCGACGGGGGGCGTTATAAACAGGGGGGGCGTTATCAGTGAGGGGGGCATTATCAGCGAGGGGGGCGTCATCAGTGAGGGGGGCCATTATCAGTGAGGGGGACTGTTATCAGCTAGGTGGGGCATCATCAGTGAGGGGACCGTTATCAGTGAGGGGACTGTTATCAGTGAGGGGGGGGGCGTCATCAGTGAGGGGGCCGTTATCTTCTAGGGGGAGCGTCATCAGTGAGGGGGCCATTATCAGTGAGGGGGGGCGTCATCAGTGAGGGGGGGCGTCATCAGTGAGGGGGCCGTTATCAACAGGGGGGGCGTTATCAGTGAGGGGGCCGTTATCATCTAGGGGAGCGTCATCAGCGAGAGGGGCGTCATCAGCGAGGGGGGTGTCGTCAGCGAGGGGGGCGTCATCAGCGAGGGGGGCGTCGTCAGCAAGGGGGGGCATCATCAGCAAGGGGGGGTCACTTTTTATACTGCTACAATGGCAGATTAATCAGCCACACATTATTACACACCTGCCCGATCGATGGTGGCTGTGACTCCCCTGACTGGTACTCAATTTTCTTATCTAAGAGGCCTCAAGTGTGGCCCCTAAAATTCCTAATAGGGCCACATACTGTATAATAATATCTAATACATGTAATTCTACAGAAAGCTGTCAAAGACTGCAAACATGCAACTGGAGATGGTTGGAGACTGGGGATATGCTATAGAAGCTGTTATAGACTGGGGATATGCTGTAGGAGTTGTTGGAGACTGGGGATATGCTGTAGGAGTTTTGGAGACTGGGGATATGCTGTAGGAGTTGTTGGAGACTGGGGATATGCTATAGGTGTTGTTGGAGACTGGGCATATGATATAGGAGTTGTTGGAGACTGGGGATATGCTGTAGGAGTTTTGGAGACTGGGGATATGCTATAGGAGTTGTTGGAGACTGGGGATATGCTATAGGAGTTGTTGGAGACTGGGGATATGCTGTAGGAGTTTTGGAGACTGGGGATATGCTATAGGAGTTGTTGGAGACTGGGGATATGCTGTAGAAGTTGTTGGAGACTGGGGATATGCTGTAGGAGTTGTTGGAGACTGGGGACATGCTATAGGAGTTGTTGGAGACTGGGGATATGCTGTAGGAGTTGTTGGAGACTGGGGATATGCTGTAGGAGTTGTTGGAGACTGGGGACATGCTATAGGAGTTGTTGGAGACTGGGGATATGCTGTAGGAGTTGTTGGAGACTGGGGACATGCTATAGGAGTTGTTGGAGACTGGGGATATGCTGTAGGAGTTGTTGGAGACTGGGGATATGCTGTAGGAGTTGTTGGAGACTGGGGATATGCTGTAGGAGTTGTTGGAGACTGGGGACATGCTATAGGAGTTGTTGGAGACTGGGGACATGTTATAAGGGCTGTTGGAGACTGGGGACATGCTATAGAAGCTGTTAGAGACTGGGGATATGCTGTAGGAGTTGTTGGAGACTGGGGATATGCTGTAGGAGTTGTTGGAGACTGGGGATATGCTGTAGGAGTTGTTGGAGACTGGGGATATTCTATGAGGGCTGTTGGAGACTGGGGATATGCTGTAGGAGTTGTTGGAGACTGGGGATATGCTGTAGGAGTTGTTGGAGACTGGGGCTATGCTGTAGGAGTTGTTGGAGACTGGGGATATGCTGTAGGAGTTGTTGGAGACTGGGGATATGCTGTAGGAGTTGTTGGAGACTGGGGATATGCTGTAGGAGTTGTTGGAGACTGGGGACATGCTGTAGGAGTTGTTGGAGACTGGGGACATGCTGTAGGAGTTGTTGGAGACTGGGGATATGCTGTAGGAGTTGTTGGAGACTGGGGACATGCTGTAGGAGTTGTTGGAGACTGGGGATATGCTGTAGGAGTTGTTGGAGACTGGGGATATGCTGTAGGAGTTGTTGGAGACTGGGGATATGCTGTAGGAGTTGTTGGAGACTGGGGATATGCTATAGGAGTTGTTGGAGACTGGGGATATGCTGTAGGAGTTGTTGGAGACTGGGGATATGCTATAGGAGTTGTTGGAGACTGGGGATATGCTATAGGAGTTGTTGGAGACTGGGGATATGCTGTAGGAGTTGTTGGAGACTGGGGATATTCTATGAGGGCTGTTGGAGACTGGGGATATGCTGTAGGAGTTGTTGGAGACTGGGGATATGCTGTAGGAGTTGTTGGAGACTGGGGATATGCTGTAGGAGTTGTTGGAGACTGGGGCTATGCTGTAGGAGTTGTTGGAGACTGGGGATATGCTGTAGGAGTTGTTGGAGACTGGGGATATGCTGTAGGAGTTGTTGGAGACTGGGGATATGCTGTAGGAGTTTTGGAGACTGGGGATATGCTGTAGGAGTTGTTGGAGACTGGGGATATGCTATAGGTGTTGTTGGAGACTGGGCATATGATATAGGAGTTGTTGGAGACTGGGGATATGCTGTAGGAGTTTTGGAGACTGGGGATATGCTATAGGAGTTGTTGGAGACTGGGGATATGCTATAGGAGTTGTTGGAGACTGGGGATATGCTGTAGGAGTTTTGGAGACTGGGGATATGCTATAGGAGTTGTTGGAGACTGGGGATATGCTGTAGAAGTTGTTGGAGACTGGGGATATGCTGTAGGAGTTGTTGGAGACTGGGGACATGCTATAGGAGTTGTTGGAGACTGGGGATATGCTGTAGGAGTTGTTGGAGACTGGGGATATGCTGTAGGAGTTGTTGGAGACTGGGGACATGCTATAGGAGTTGTTGGAGACTGGGGATATGCTGTAGGAGTTGTTGGAGACTGGGGACATGCTATAGGAGTTGTTGGAGACTGGGGATATGCTGTAGGAGTTGTTGGAGACTGGGGATATGCTGTAGGAGTTGTTGGAGACTGGGGATATGCTGTAGGAGTTGTTGGAGACTGGGGACATGCTATAGGAGTTGTTGGAGACTGGGGACATGTTATAAGGGCTGTTGGAGACTGGGGACATGCTATAGAAGCTGTTAGAGACTGGGGATATGCTGTAGGAGTTGTTGGAGACTGGGGATATGCTGTAGGAGTTGTTGGAGACTGGGGGATATGCTGTAGGAGTTGTTGGAGACTGGGGATATTCTATGAGGGCTGTTGGAGACTGGGGATATGCTGTAGGAGTTGTTGGAGACTGGGGATATGCTGTAGGAGTTGTTGGAGACTGGGGCTATGCTGTAGGAGTTGTTGGAGACTGGGGATATGCTGTAGGAGTTGTTGGAGACTGGGGATATGCTGTAGGAGTTGTTGGAGACTGGGGATATGCTGTAGGAGTTGTTGGAGACTGGGGACATGCTGTAGGAGTTGTTGGAGACTGGGGACATGCTGTAGGAGTTGTTGGAGACTGGGATATGCTGTAGGAGTTGTTGGAGACTGGGGACATGCTGTAGGAGTTGTTGGAGACTGGGGATATGCTGTAGGAGTTGTTGGAGACTGGGGATATGCTGTAGGAGTTGTTGGAGACTGGGGATATGCTGTAGGAGTTGTTGGAGACTGGGGATATGCTATAGGAGTTGTTGGAGACTGGGGATATGCTGTAGGAGTTGTTGGAGACTGGGGATATGCTATAGGAGTTGTTGGAGACTGGGGATATGCTATAGGAGTTGTTGGAGACTGGGGATATGCTGTAGGAGTTGTTGGAGACTGGGGATATTCTATGAGGGCTGTTGGAGACTGGGGATATGCTGTAGGAGTTGTTGGAGACTGGGGATATGCTGTAGGAGTTGTTGGAGACTGGGGATATGCTGTAGGAGTTGTTGGAGACTGGGGCTATGCTGTAGGAGTTGTTGGAGACTGGGGATATGCTGTAGGAGTTGTTGGAGACTGGGGATATGCTGTAGGAGTTGTTGGAGACTGGGGACATGCTGTAGGAGTTGTTGGAGACTGGGGATATTCTATGAGGGCTGTTGGAGACTGGGGATATGCTGTAGGAGTTGTTGGAGACTGGGGATATGCTTTAGGAGTTGTTGGAGACTGGGGATATGCTGTAGGAGTTGTTGGAGACTGGGGATATGCTTTAGGAGTTGTTGGAGACTGGGGATATGCTGTAGAAGTTGTTGGAGACTGGGGATATGCTGTAGGAGTTGTTGGAGACTGGGGATATTTTATGAGGGCTGTTGGAGACTGGGGATATGCTGTATAAGTTGTTGGAGACTGGGGATATGCTGTAGGAGTTGTTGGAGACTGGGGATATGCTTTAGGAGTTGTTGGAGACTGGGGATATGCTTTAGGAGTTGTTGGAGACTGGGGACATTCTATGAGGGCTGTTGGAGACTGGGGATATGCTGTAGAAGTTGTTGGAGACTGGGGATATGCTGTAGGAGTTGTTGGAGACTGGGGATATTCTATGAGGGCTGTTGGAGACTGGGGATATGCTGTAGGAGTTGTTGGAGACTGGGGACATGCTGTAGGAGTTGTTGGAGACTGGGGACATGCTGTAGGAGTTGTTGGAGACTGGGGACATGCTGTAGGAGTTGTTGGAGACTGGGGATATGCTGTAGGAGTTGTTGGAGACTGGGGACATGCTGTAGGAGTTGTTGGAGACTGGGGACATGCTGTAGGAGTTGTTGGAGACTGGGGACATGCTGTAGGAGTTGTTGGAGACTGGGGACATGCTGTAGGAGTTGTTGGAGACTGGGGACATGCTGTAGGAGTTGTTGGAGACTGGGGATATGCTTTAGGAGTTGTTGGAGACTGGGGACATTCTATGAGGGCTGTTGGAGACTGGGGATATGCTGTAGAAGTTGTTGGAGACTGGGGATATGCTGTAGGAGTTGTTGGAGACTGGGGATATGCTGTAGGAGTTGTTGGAGACTGGGGACATGCTGTAGGAGTTGTTGGAGACTGGGGATATGCTGTAGGAGTTGTTGGAGACTGGGGATATGCTGTAGGAGTTGTTGGAGACTGGGGATGCTGTAGGAGTGTTGGAGACTGGGGACATGCTGTAGGAGTTTTTGGAGACTGGGGATGGAGAGTTGTTGGAGACTGGGGACATGCTGTAGGAGTTGTTGGAGACTGGGGACATGCTGTAGGAGTTTTGGAGACTGGACATGCTGTAGGAGTTGTTGGAGACTGGGGATATGCTGTAGGAGTTGTTGGAGACTGGGGACATGCTGTAGGAGTTGTTGGAGACTGGGGACATGCTGTAGGAGTTGTTGGAGACTGGGGACATGCTGTAGGAGTTGTTGGAGACTGGGGATATGCTGTAGGAGTTGTTGGAGACTGGGGATATGCTGTAGGAGTTGTTGGAGACTGGGGATATGCTGTAGGAGTTGTTGGAGACTGGGGATATGCTGTAGGAGTTGTTGGAGACTGGGGATATGCTGTAGGAGTTGTTGGAGACTGGGGATATGCTGTAGGAGTTGTTGGAGACTGGGGATATGCTGTAGGAGTTGTTGGAGACTGGGGATATGCTGTAGGAGTTGTTGGAGACTGGGGATATGCTGTAGGAGTTGTTGGAGACTGGGGCTATGCTGTAGGAGTTGTTGGAGACTGGGGATATGCTGTAGGAGTTGTTGGAGACTGGGGATATGCTGTAGGAGTTGTTGGAGACTGGCGATATGCTGTAGGAGATGTTGGAGACTGGGGATATGCTGTAGGAGTTGTTGGAGACTGGGGATATGCTGTAGGAGTTGTTGGAGACTGGGGATATGCTGTAGGAGTTGTTGGAGACTGGGGATATTCTATAAGGGCTGTTGGAGACTGGGGATATGCTGTAGGAGTTGTTGGAGACTGGGGATATGCTGTAGGAGTTGTTGGAGACTGGGGACATGCTGTAGGAGTTGTTGGAGACTGGGGATATGCTGTAGGAGTTGTTGGAGACTGGGGACATGCTGTAGGAGTTGTTGGAGACTGGGGATATGCTGTAGGAGTTGTTGGAGACTGGGGACATGCTGTAGGAGTTGTTGGAGACTGGGGATATGCTGTAGGAGTTGTTGGAGACTGGGGATATGCTGTAGGAGTTGTTGGAGACTGGGGGTATGCTGTAGGAGTTGTTGGAGACTGGGGATATGCTGTAGAAGTTGTTGGAGACTGGGGATATGCTGTAGGAGTTGTTGGAGACTGGGGATATGCTATAGGAGTTGTTGGAGACTGGGGACATGCTGTAGGAGTTGTTGGAGACTGGGGATATGCTGTAGGAGTTGTTGGAGACTGGGGATATGCTGTAGGAGTTGTTGGAGACTGGGGATATGCTATAGGAGTTGTTGGAGACTGGGGACATGCTGTAGGAGTTGTTGGAGACTGGGGATATGCTGTAGGAGTTGTTGGAGACTGGGGATATGCTATAGGAGTTGTTGGAGACTGGGGATATGCTAGGAGTTGTTGGAGACTGGGGATATGTTGGAGTTGGAGACTGGGGACATGCATGGAGTTGTTGGAGACTGGGGATAGGAGGAGTTGTTGGAGACTGGGGATATGCTGTAGGAGTTGTTGGAGACTGGGGATGCTGTAGGAGTGTTGGAGACTGGGGATAGGAGGAGTTGTTGGAGACTGGGGATATGTTATAGGAGTTGTTGGAGACTGGGGATAGCTATAGAGTTGTTGGAGACTGGGGATGCTGTAGGAGTGTTGGAGACTGGGGATAGGAGGAGTTGTTGGAGACTGGGGATATGCTGTAGGAGTGTTGGAGACTGGGGATAGGAGGAGTTGTTGGAGGGGACTGGGGATTGTTGGAGACTGGGGATATGCTGTAGGAGTTGTTGGAGACTGGGGATGCTGTAGGAGTGTTGGAGACTGGGGATAGGAGGAGTTGTTGGAGACTGGGGATGCTGTAGGAGTTGTTGGAGACTGGGGATATGCTGTAGGAGTGTTGGAGACTGGGGACATGCTGTAGGAGTTGTTGGAGACTGGGGATATGCTGTAGGAGTTGTTGGAGACTGGGGATATGCTGTAGGAGTTGTTGGAGACTGGGGATATGCTGTAGGAGTTGTTGGAGACTGGGACATGCTGTAGGAGTTGTTGGAGACTGGGGACATGCTGTAGGAGTTGTTGGAGACTGGGGACATGCTGTAGGAGTTGTTGGAGACTGGGACATGGAGTTGTTGGAGACTGGGGATAGCTATAGAGTTGTTGGAGACTGGGGATATGCTGTAGGAGTTGTTGGAGACTGGGGATATGCTGTAGGAGTTGTTGGAGACTGGGGATATGCTGTAGGAGTTGTTGGAGACTGGGGATATGCTGTAGGAGTTGTTGGAGACTGGGGACATGCTGTAGGAGTTGTTGGAGACTGGGGATATGCTGTAGGAGTTGTTGGAGACTGGGGATATGCTGTAGGAGTTGTTGGAGACTGGGGATATGCTGTAGGAGTTGTTGGAGACTGGGGATATTCTATGAGGGCTGTTGGAGACTGGGGATATGTTGGAGTTGGAGACTGGGGATATGCTGTAGGAGTTGTTGGAGACTGGGGATGCTGTAGGAGTGTTGGAGACTGGGGATAGGAGGAGTTGTTGGAGACTGGGGATATGCTGTAGGAGTTGTTGGAGACTGGGGATATGCTGTAGGAGTGTTGGAGACTGGGACATGCTGTAGGAGTTGTTGGAGACTGGGGACATGCTGTAGGAGTTGTTGGGACTGGGGACATGCTGTAGGAGTTGTTGGAGACTGGGGACATGCTGTAGGAGTTGTTGGAGACTGGGGATATGCTGTAGGAGTTGTTGGAGACTGGGGATATGCTGTAGGAGTTGTTGGAGACTGGGGATATGCTGTAGGAGTTGTTGGAGACTGGGGATATGCTATAGGAGTTGTTGGAGACTGGGGATATGCTGTAGGAGTTGTTGGAGACTGGGGATATGCTATAGGAGTTGTTGGAGACTGGGGATATGCTATAGGAGTTGTTGGAGACTGGGGATATGCTGTAGGAGTTGTTGGAGACTGGGATATTCTATGAGGGCTGTTGGAGACTGGGGATATGCTGTAGGAGTTGTTGGAGACTGGGGATTCTATGCTGTAGGAGTTGTTGGAGACTGGGGATATGCTGTAGGAGTTGTTGGAGACTGGGGCTATGCTGTAGGAGTTGTTGGAGACTGGGGATATGCTGTAGGAGTTGTTGGAGACTGGGGATATGCTGTAGGAGTTGTTGGAGACTGGGGACATGCTGTAGGAGTTGTTGGAGACTGGGGATATTCTATGAGGGCTGTTGGAGACTGGGGATTCTATGCTGTAGGAGTTGTTGGAGACTGGGGATATGCTTTAGGAGTTGTTGGAGACTGGGGATATGCTGTAGGAGTTGTTGGAGACTGGGGATATGCTTGAGGGCTGTTGGAGACTGGGGATATGTTGGAGTTGGAGACTGGGGATATGCTGTAGAAGTTGTTGGAGACTGGGGATATGCTGTAGGAGTTGTTGGAGACTGGGGATATTTTATGAGGGCTGTTGGAGACTGGGGATATGCTGTATAAGTTGTTGGAGACTGGGGATATGCTGTAGGAGTTGTTGGAGACTGGGGATATGCTTTAGGAGTTGTTGGAGACTGGGGACATTCTATGAGGGCTGTTGGAGACTGGGGATATGCTGTAGAAGTTGTTGGAGACTGGGGATATGCTGTAGGAGTTGTTGGAGACTGGGGATATTCTATGAGGGCTGTTGGAGACTGGGGATATGCTGTATAAGTTGTTGGAGACTGGGGATATGCTGTAGGAGTTGTTGGAGACTGGGGATATGCTTTAGGAGTTGTTGGAGACTGGGGACATTCTATGCTGTAGGGCTGTTGGAGACTGGGGATATGCTGTAGAAGTTGTTGGAGACTGGGGATATGCTGTAGGAGTTGTTGGAGACTGGGGATATTCTATGAGGGCTGTTGGAGACTGGGGATATGCTGTAGGAGTTGTTGGAGACTGGGGACATGCTGTAGGAGTTGTTGGAGACTGGGGACATGCTGTAGGAGTTGTTGGAGACTGGGGACATGCTGTAGGAGTTGTTGGAGACTGGGGATATGCTGTAGGAGTTGTTGGAGACTGGGGACATGCTGTAGGAGTTGTTGGAGACTGGGGACATGCTGTAGGAGTAGGAGTGTTGGAGACTGGGGACATGCTGTAGGAGTTGTTGGAGACTGGGGACATGCTGTAGGAGTTGTTGGAGACTGGGGACATGCTGTAGGAGTTGTTGGAGACTGGGGATATGCTTTAGGAGTTGTTGGAGACTGGGGATATGCTGTAGGAGTTGTTGGAGACTGGGGATGCTGTAGGGCTGTTGGAGACTGGGGATATGCTGTAGAAGTTGTTGGAGACTGGGGATATGCTGTAGGAGTTGTTGGAGACTGGGGATATGCTGTAGGAGTTGTTGGAGACTGGGGACATGCTGTAGGAGTTGTTGGAGACTGGGGATATGCTGTAGGAGTTGTTGGAGACTGGGATATGGGGATTGTTGGAGACTGGGGACTGTAGGAGTTGTTGGAGACTGGGGACATGCTGTAGGAGTTGTTGGAGACTGGGGATATGCTGTAGGAGTGTTGGAGACTGGGGACATGCTGTAGGAGTTGTTGGAGACTGGGGACATGCTGTAGGAGTGTTGGAGACTGGGGACATGCTGTAGGAGTTGTTGGAGACTGGGGATATGCTGTAGGAGTTGTTGGAGACTGGGATATGCTGTAGGAGTTGTTGGAGACTGGGGATATGCTGTAGGAGTTGTTGGAGACTGGGGATAGGAGGAGTTGTTGGAGACTGGGGATATGCTGTAGGAGTTGTTGGAGACTGGGGATATGCTGTAGGAGTTGTTGGAGACTGGGGATATGCTGTAGGAGTTGTTGGAGACTGGGGATATGCTGTAGGAGTTGTTGGAGACTGGGGATATGCTGTAGGAGTTGTTGGAGACTGGGGATATGCTGTAGGAGTTGTTGGAGACTGGGGATATGCTGTAGGAGTTGTTGGAGACTGGGGATATTTAAGTGGTGTAGTTTTGGAGACTGGCGATATGCTGTAGGAGATGTTGGAGACTGGGGATATGCTGTAGGAGTTGTTGGAGACTGGGGATATGCTGTAGGAGTTGTTGGAGACTGGGGACTGGGGTTCTATGCTGTAGGAGTTGTTGGAGACTGGGGATATGCTGTAGGAGTTGTTGGAGACTGGGGACATGCTGTAGGAGTTGTTGGAGACTGGGGATATGCTGTAGGAGTTGTTGGAGACTGGGGATATGCTGTAGTTGTTGGAGAGACTGGGGATATGCTGTAGGAGTTGTTGGAGACTGGGGACATGCTGTAGGAGTTGTTGGAGACTGGGGATATGCTGTAGGAGTTGTTGGAGACTGGGGACATGCTGTAGGAGTTGTTGGAGACTGGGGATATGCTGTAGGAGTTGTTGGAGACTGGGGATATGCTATAGGAGTTGTTGGAGACTGGGGATATGCTGTAGGAGTTGTTGGAGACTGGGGATATGCTATAGAGTTGTTGGAGACTGGGGATATGCTGTAGGAGTTGTTGGAGACTGGGGATATGCTATAGGAGTTGTTGGAGACTGGGGACATGCTGTAGGAGTTTGTTGGAGACTGGGGATATGCTATAGGAGTTGTTGGAGACTGGGGACATGCTGTAGGAGTTGTTGGAGACTGGGGATATGCTGTAGGAGTTGTTGGAGACTGGGGATATGCTATAGGAGTTGTTGGAGACTGGGGATATGCTATAGGAGTTGTTGGAGACTGGGGATATGCTATAGGAGTTGTTGGAGACTGGGGATATGCTATTGGAGACTGGGGATATGCTATAGGAGTTGTTGGAGACTGGGGATATGCTGTAGGAGTTGTTGGAGACTGGGGATATGCTGTAGGAGTTGTTGGAGACTGGGGACATGCTATAGGAGTTGTTGGAGACTGGGGATATGCTGTAGGAGTTGTTGGAGACTGGGGATATGCTGTAGGAGTTGTTGGAGACTGGGGACATGCTGTAGGAGTTGTTGGAGACTGGGGATATGCTGTAGGAGTTGTTGGAGACTGGGGATATGTTATAGGAGTTGTTGGAGACTGGGGATATGCTATAGGAGTTGTTGGAGACTGGGGACATGCTGTAGGAGTTGTTGGAGACTGGGGATATGCTGTAGGAGTTGTTGGAGACTGGGGATATGCTGTAGGAGTTGTTGGAGACTGGGGATATGCTGTAGGAGTTGTTGGGGACTGGGGACATGCTGTAGGAGTTGTTGGAGACTGGGGATATGCTGTAGGAGTTGTTGGAGACTGGGGACATGCTGTAGGAGTTGTTGGAGACTGGGGATATGCTGTAGGAGTTGTTGGAGACTGGGGACATGCTGTAGGAGTTGTTTGGAGACTGGGGATATGCTGTAGGAGTTGTTGGAGACTGGGGACATGCTGTAGGAGTTGTTGGAGACTGGGGATATGCTGTAGGAGTTGTTGGGGACTGGGGACATGCTGTAGGAGTTGTTGGAGACTGGGGATATGCTGTAGGAGTTGTTGGAGACTGGGGACATGCTGTAGGAGTTGTTGGAGACTGGGGATGCTGTAGGAGTGTTGGAGACTGGGGATAGGAGGAGTTGTTGGAGGGGATATGCTGGGGTTGTTGGAGACTGGGGATGCTGTAGGAGTTGTTGGAGACTGGGGATGCTGTAGGAGTGTTGGAGACTGGGGATAGGAGGAGTTGTTGGAGGGGGACTGGGGAGTTGTTGGAGACTGGGGATGCTGTAGGAGTTGTTGGAGACTGGGGATATGCTGTAGGAGTGTTGGAGACTGGGGATAGGAGGAGTTGTTGGAGGGGATATGCTGGGGTTGTTGGAGACTGGGGATGCTGTAGGAGTTGTTGGGACTGGGGACTGGGGAGTTGTTGGAGACTGGGGATATGCTGTAGGAGTTGTTGGAGGGGATATGCTGGGGTTGTTGGACTGGGGATGCTGTAGGAGTTGTTGGAGACTGGGGACATGCTGTAGGAGTTGTTGGAGACTGGGGATATGCTGTAGGAGTTGTTGGGGACTGGGGACATGCTGTAGGAGTTGTTGGAGACTGGGGACATGCTGTAGGAGTTGTTGGAGACTGGGGATATGCTGTAGGAGTTGTTGGAGACTGGGGATATGCTGTAGGAGTTGTTGGAGACTGGGGATATGCTGTAGGAGTTGTTGGAGACTGGGGACATGCTGTAGGAGTTGTTGGAGACTGGGGATATGCTGTAGGAGTTGTTGGAGACTGGGGATATGCTGTAGGAGTTGTTGGAGACTGGGGATATGCTGTAGGAGTTGTTGGAGACTGGGGACATGCTGTAGGAGTTGTTGGAGACTGGGGGATATGCTGTAGGAGTTGTTGGAGACTGGGGACATGCTGTAGGAGTTGTTGGAGACTGGGGACATGCTGTAGGAGTTGTTGGAGACTGGGATATGCTGTAGGAGTTGTTGGGGACTGGGGATATGCTGTAGGAGTTGTTGGAGACTGGGGACATGCTGTAGGAGTTGTTGGAGACTGGGGACATGCTGTAGGAGTTGTTGGAGACTGGGGATATGCTGTAGGAGTTGTTGGGGACTGGGGATATGCTGTAGGAGTTGTTGGAGACTGGGGACATGCTGTAGGAGTTGTTGGAGACTGGGGACATGCTGTAGGAGTTGTTGGAGACTGGGGACATGCTGTAGGAGTTGTTGGAGACTGGGGATATGCTATAGGAGTTGTTGGAGACTGGGGATATGCTGTAGGAGTTGTTGGAGACTGGGGATATGCTGTAGGAGTTGTTGGAGACTGGGGACATGCTGTAGGAGTTGTTGGAGACTGGGGATATGCTGTAGGAGTTGTTGGAGACTGGGGACATGCTGTAGGAGTTGTTGGAGACTGGGGATATGCTGTAGGAGTTGTTGGGGACTGGGGACATGCTGTAGGAGTTGTTGGAGACTGGGGACATGCTGTAGGAGTTGTTGGAGACTATCTTTGCTTCCATTAATGAGAAAAATGAAATAAAGGTCTGGTGTGACCCCGCTAACACCTCCATCCCTATTAGTACACATAAAGACACAAGGGGACAGCCCTGGGACTTTGGATGAGGTGAGAGAGGTTTAGCCAATGTTCACAACCAACAATGAG
The DNA here is from genome assembly GCA_029574335.1 of Rana kukunoris. NCBI lineage: Eukaryota > Metazoa > Chordata > Amphibia > Anura > Ranidae > Rana > Rana kukunoris. The sequence continues at coordinate 36,344 of JAJQKJ010002587.1, forward strand.
ACAAAATCAATGTATTATTTCCAAAGTGTTATGTAACAAAGTGGCAACAACAATAATTGTGAGTTCCCGGCATAGAAGCCAATGTACAGCACAAGTGAAAGTAAACATATAAAGATTTATTACAATTGTTGAACATGAATGGGCATCAGTAAAACTTGAAAGTTGCAGGGCCAGTGGATGCACATATACAATAACAAATAAAATGTACATACATATAAACAGAAGTATGTAGACATAATACAGACATAAATAATATCCAGCATGTACAGGCATAAAACAAGCATCCATAAAGCCCTACTAGTTTCGCGAGACCCTGCTCGCTTCTTCAGGGGCGGATGCATGAATTTGTATCTGCAATGTAAGTGATGAGATCAATAGATGTATGTTGTTAAAGGGGGGGGGGCAGGCGGAATGATTGGCAAGAGAGGTCTGAAGAGGGACCTAATACTGAGGTCTGAAGGGCTGAAATGAATTGCCAAACGCTGGATTTCTTTGGAATTGTTTTTTGTCCGGTTCCCATAGCAACCTTCTGTTTTATGACGACCGAGAGACACATCAGGAGCCCGGCTGTCTGTCCGGCCAATTAGCCACTGCGTCCGGTGACAGCGCCACGGTCATTGCCCAACTTATAGATGACTGGACATAAGATTGTATATTATATGATGATACATTGTATATTATATGAGGATACATTGTATATTATATGAGGATACATTGTATATTATATGAGGATACATTGTATATTATATGAGGATACATTGTATATTATATGGGGATACATTGTATATTATATGAGGATACATTGTATATTATATGAAGATAAATTGTGTATTATATGGGGATACATTGTATATTATATGAGGATACATTGTATATTATATGATGATACATTGTATATTATATGAGGATACATTGTATATTATATGGGGATACATTGTATATTATATGGGGATACATTGTATATTATATGAAGATAAATTGTGTATTATATGGGGATACATTGTATATTATGAGGATACATTGTATATTATATGATGATACATTGTATATTATATGAGGATACATTGTATATTATATGGGGATACATTGTATATTATATGGGGATACATTGTATATTATATGAAGATAAATTGTGTATTATATGGGGATACATTGTATATTATGAGGATACATTGTATATTATATGATGATACATTGTATATTATATGAGGACAGAAAGCTCTTTATATATATATATATACAGTATGTATATTAATGACGACAAGAATTGTATCTTTTCTTTATTTATTATCATCTGATGTCATCACTCGGCGCCGCGTTCATCGATTGTTGGGGGCAGAAAGTGGCCAATATTTGACCTTCTGGGAATAAAGAATTCCCTTCTAACCCCAAAAAAGACGATCAATTCTCTGATCGAAAAAGTTCCACAATATCTTTGGATGAATATAAAGAGGTTCAGCTTTTTTTTCATTGTCGGTGTCACTCGGGAAGATGGCGTAGGCATTCTGCGTCCATCATCATCATCACCGCAGTGTAATCACCGCACGCCGCGTTACCCAGAGGTCATGTGACAAACACAAACTGTTGGCAGATGTGGAGAGCGGCGCGGTCAGCTGGCGTGCCGTCACTCTGCGGGAACAATAAGTACATTGTGAGCGATGCTGTGCCAGTCTCCGAGCCCCCGCTGGGACCGCCACGCGCTGAGCCGTCGGACGTACTGGATGTGCGCGGCTCGTACTTCTGGGTGTTATGAAAAAAACAAACGCTTGTCAAACCTTCTCAATGCTCGTTTAGGACTTTAACGTTCATATCCATCTCTCTGCTGCACGGAGATGTGGAGCCGGCCTCTGTTCCCGCCGGATGTACGCCTATATGCGACTTAACGGCGAAAGGCTGTATATATGTGTCCCTATTTCTGTTACCACAAAGCTCCCAAAACATGCTTGCGATTGGGCGCTTTCCAATCATGTGACAGCTGTGACTTTCAATCACATCGGTTACATGATCGTAACGCTCGCCTCCGCCTCCTGGCATTTAGCTAAATACATTCCAGGTGCATCAAAACAAAAGGTGTGCAAAGCAGTGGCGGCTGGTGGTTTTTTGTTTGGGGGAGGGTGGCCATTAAACAACCACCTCCCCGCCTGCCGATCCACCAACGCTTACCCCATCGGCGGCGGGGATCGGCTGGCACGTTGGGGATCGGCAGACACATCGGGGATTGGCAGGGCGCATCAGGGATCGGCGGGCACATCAGGGATCGGTAGACACATCGGGGATCGGTAGACACATCGGGGATTGGCAGGGCACATCAGGGATCGGCGGGCACAACGGGGATCGGCAGACACATCAGGGATTGGTGGACACATCGGGGATGGACTGGCACATTGGGGATCGGCAGATACAGGGATTGGCGGACACATCGAGGATCGGCAGGCACATCAGGGATCGGCGGACACATCGGAGATCAGCGGACACATCAGAGATCGGCGGACACATCCGGGATCAGCGGACACATCGCGGATCGGCAGGCACATCGGGGATCGGCGGACACATCGGAGATCGGCAGACACATCAGAGATCGGCGGACACATCCGGGATCAGCGGACACAGGGATTGGCGGACACATCGCGGCTCGGCAGGCACATCGGGGATCGGTGGCCACATCGGGGATCGGCGGCCACTTTGGGGATCAGGCTGCGTCGGGGATCAGGCTGCGTCGGGCATCTGGCAGCGTCTCCTGTGTCCTCTTCCCTTCTGAGATCACAGCGGCTAACTCCATGCATCTTCTCCCCTCCTCCTAGGAGTCCAATAGGATCGCCTGACCTTTGAACCAATCGGGAAACGGGTATCAGACCAGCGCTTCCTGATTGGCAGAGAGGTGATTTAGTGTTAAAAAATGGCTCTAATCAGGTGATTCAAAAACACACCCCGCTGCTGTAATTCAGGCGCCTGGAGCCCGAAAAGGGGCCGGACGCACGAATAGGGTTTCAGTTATCTTGCAAACCTGACCTGTTAGTGGGTCCTGAGGACATGAGTCGTAAACTGCTGCGCTAGATGATGCTGGACAATCGCCAGCCAGGAAATGGGGCGGGGCTCTTATTTGACTTGCTGCAAATTCTAATGCACAAGGTGAGAAGCTCACAGTGTGCAGTGATATCAGAGGAAGCCAATTCAGTCCAGGAGAGGAACTGGCACATCTGTGCAAGACTGAAGGGGGGGCCGACGTTGGCTGCAGTGGCTGGTGCTCAAAATTTTTGGGGGGTGCAAGCAAACTGAAAAAAAAAACACATCAATTGCCGCTACCGTGCCCAACTATTGCCGCTACCGTGCCCATCTATTGCCGCTACCGTGCCCCTACCTGTGCATATCAATTGTTGCCAGTGTGCTCATCAATTGCTGACACTGTGCTCATCAATTGCTGCCAATGTGCCATCAATTGCCACTACTGTGCCCATCAACTGCTGCTATTGTGTCCATCAATTGCTGCCAGTGTGCATCCCCCACCCGCCCGGCCCTTACCTTGTCTCGGTGGGGCAGCGGGTCACGGCGGTGATGTCCTCCACGTTCCTCGATGTCTTCTGCCGTCCTCACTTCCCATGCTCTGCTATGATTGGACTCCTGATAGGCGGCGTCCAATCACAACGCCTGTCTTTTCAGCCAATCAGGTGACGGGTAACATACCAGAGCACCTGATTGGCTGATGGATTCAGTGTTAGGAAAGCGAATATTCATTCGCTTTCCTAACACAATGCTGAGTGAACAGCGAATGGCGCCTGCTGTTCACCTCTTTGGACGCCTATTAGATCCTACGTCTCCAATCAGGTGCTTCCAAAAAATAACCTGCCGCTGTAATTGAGGTGCCTGGCACCCAAAAAGGGGCCGGACACCTGAATAGGGGGTGCCAGCGGCAACCATAGATAGATTCATGCAATGCACAAATCTATGTATGTTGATAGAGCGATGCAGGAGAGAGGGGGTGGCGCCCGTATGCCCTTATGCAGATTCTTCCAAAAAGGGGAAATCAGTTCCTATAAATCTGGGCAGGATTGGAGTGAAATATTCAATGCAGTATTTATAGACCCCATTTTTGTCAGGTTTTGTATTTTAGGGTCTCCAGTGACGACGAGCAACTCAATGTGATTGAACCTCACTGGAGGAATGGTGATGGATCGGCAGACGGCTATCAGGACTTTCTCTCTGTCGGCTGGCGGTGAGTAATGACCCCCTAATGTGATTCGGTGTCTGGGGACGGAGCTGCGGGGAGTCTAAGTGATTCTTTTCTTTAATATAATGTGTATGAGGTAATGAGCGCCGGGGGGGGGGGTCATCATTCAAGATGCGGTAAGTGCGAGGAGTCATCTGACAAAGCGTCACACTGGGCTTGGTGTGGGTGGAGTGATGAGGAGTCATCATTAATTTGATCTGGACGCCGTCACAAAAGTGAAAGACCATTAAATTATAATATATTATATATATATTATATATATATATATACACATACATATACATACATATACACAGTGTTTTGCGAAAGTATTCGGCCCCCTTGAAACTTTGCAAACTTTTGTCACATTTCAGGCTTCAAACATAAAGATATAAAACTGTAATTTTTTTTGAAGAATCAACAACAAGTGGGACACAATCATGAAGTGAAACGAAATTTATTGCATATTTCAAACTTTTTGACCAAAAAAAAAAACCCTGAAAATTTGGGCGTGCAAAATTATTCGGCCCCTTTTTTTTCAGTGCAGCAAACTCTCTCCATAAGTTCAGTGAGGATCTCTGAATGATCCAATGTTGATCTAAATGACTAATGATGATAAATAGAATCCACCTGTGTGTAATCAAGTCTCCGTATAAATGCACCTGCACTGTGATAGTCTCAGAGGTCCGTTTAAGGCCGGGTTCACACCTATGCGACTTGAGTGCGGCTTAAACTGCATCCAATACGCAGAACATTTCTAAATATATGGTTTTCAATGAGGCTGGTTCACATATGTGCGATGCATTCGCACTGCACATTGCAGTAAAAAAGTATGCAGATTTTATGCCTTGTGGTGCGGCTCAGGTGCGAATTCAGTCCCATTATCTTCTATAGGTACGCAGCTGATTCGCAGATGTGTTCAGTTCTCTTCAGGAATTTCTCTCATTCAGCTCAATACACTTCTCCCCCACTCTCCTCTCACCCAGAACTTCTCCCAGGTCTCCAAATTCGCAGTTCACCCACACTGCAGGGTTCAGCGTAGTGCACCTGTGTCTATCCTGCAGGTTAGCTGAACTTTGCCATAGACTCCGCCTGTGGCAAAAGCTGGTGCTGTACAGGAAGCATCGGCTTATGGGGCTCTGCTCTGCAGCCGCTTTCTTCCTCTACCACCAGCTTCATTCACAACACTGATGCTGTGGTATGGCGGGTCGGCAACCTGCGATCTAGACTTGCCAACCTGCCATTCCAGAGCAGGAGGTAGCAGGCCACATCAAAGGGCTCCGCGGGCCACTGGTTGGCCACCCCTGCGTTAGAGGAATTACAACAGGCTGTAAAGGGAATGTCCAGTGATAAACTGGGAAAAGTCGATAATCCTCCCGGTGGACCCTGTAGGCAATGTTGTCTCAGCAGGAACCCCCCAACTAAAAATAGGGGAGAAAATGGATTATCTGGGGATAGTGGTTATACGAGACCCAGATCAGTACATAGGCAATAACTTAGAGCCGCTGCTAACCAAGTTTAAATGTAAAGCTGACATATGGGGACGACTTCCCCTATCAGTGGCAGGACGAAGCAACCTTATTAAAATGATATGGATGCCATAATTGCTCTACGTGCTACATAACTCCCCAGTATGGATAGATAAATTATGGTTTTAAAAGATAGAGCCTTTTCAGATATTTAATCTAGAAGAAGGGAAAGGCGAGGATCAGTCTTCAAACACTACAACAAATAAGGGAGCTTTGGCTGTCCCACACCCTTATAGCTACTTTCTAGCAGCACAATTACAGCACTTGGGGGGATGCAGTATAGAAGGAGGAGGGAGCGCTAGTGGGAAAATTATGTTAATGGGGTCCCCACATAAATCTATAATAGAAACCCTGGAAACTGACTCCTTCCCTGTTAAGAACCAAACATTGAGGTTGGTAGAAAGAACATGACAGGCAGGTAAAACAGCTTTGGGCTACAAGGGACTAACAGAATATTTCCCATTATGGGAAAATAAATACCTGCAGGAAATTTTAGCTATGGGGAAATTAAAAGAATGGGAAAGGCTAGGCATAACAAGACTAGTGCAATTGTATGAAGGTAATACATTGAAATCTTTTTCAGAACTTAGTAAATAATATGCTATCCCAAACTCCTTGTTCTACACTTACCTGCAGACTAGACATGCATTGCAGACCCAATTCAAGGCACACCCGGTGAGATGGCAAAAAATTCCCCATCTTCAAAGACTAATTAAGCCAGGGACTTCCAATGGCCTTATTTCAGAATTATATGATAAGCTTAATCATGAGTCTACAGGAGGAGGGGAGATTGGGAAACAAAAAGCAAAAGGTGGGAGGAGGATGTAGGCCCCATAACAAATGAACAATGAGAACGAATACTGGAGCTAGGGACAGTGGTGTCACTTGCACCGTCACAAAGAGTATTACACCTATTTTTAATTCATAGAGTTTATTACACCCCAAAGAGGCTATATAGATTTGGAAGAAAACCAGATGACAAATGCCCTAGGTGTCAAAGTACAGGAGACCTTATACACATGATGTGGAAATTCCCAAAATTACATAGATACTGGGTTAAAGGGTCACTAAAGGAAAAAAAAATGTTCTGAAATGACTGTTTACAGGGTATAGAGACATAGTAGTTAACTGATTCCTTTTAAAGATGATTAAAAATAGATAAAAAATCAATCATATAATCAACCTACAGTTCTAGTTTTGTATTTGCTGTTGTTTCCGGTCTCTCTGATGTACATAGCCAGATAGAGGGCAGTGATGGTTTGTCTAAAACCCCTCAGCCCAATCTAGTTTCAGTTTACACACAGTAATCACACCTCCTTGATTAGTGACCACAGAGAGAAAGCTCCCAGCACTGTGGTTATAAGGAAACAGACAACCAGGAAGTGTCCAGAACAGAGCAGGATTACAGCAACATCAAAGCAAAAATGAACAATGAAGACATGAAAACAGCACTTCAGTAAGGTAAAGGAAGCTATTTAGCTAAAAAAAAAAAATGTTTTCCTTTAGTGACCCTTTAAGGTACTGGGACAGCCATGGAACTAGAGGCTAGGGTATGTCTACTAGGGTGTGTAGAGAAGGAATAGGAACATAGGGGTGTAACAGAAGCGTTAATAAGGTGTCTATTCCAGGCAAGAAAACGGATAGTACAAAACTGGCAAGCTCAGAAAGCTCCTACAGTAGCGGAATGGATCAACGTGATAAACACAACAATTTGGAAGCAAAAAGGAGCTTTGACCAGACGTGGAAATTTTAATAAATTTAAAAAGCTGTGGGAGCCTTGGCTGAGCAAAATGGGGTTTCCACCCTAGAGAAGGGAGAAGTATTCAGTTTGGAGAAGGAGGATCTGTAGAATGGGAGAGTGAGAGAGAGAGAGGAAATGAAGAGAGAGGGAGGTATGTTTAGAAATAAAGTAGATGGTCCTGAGGGTAGAAAAGGGTTACGCCAAAATTCAGAAAAAGTTTGTGTGTATGAACAAATAAGATAAGGGGGGTGGGGGGAGAAGAGGGAGGGATAGGGGTATAAAAGTATAGTTTAAAGCATATGTAACATGTTTTTTTTTTTGTATAAAGTTGTATGTATTATAAATGGATTGTTGAAGAAAACAGAGTATTGAAAAAAAAAAAAAGCAGGGTGGAGGAGTGGACTGTACGCGCTCTCCACCCCCCCCTCTTGTGCTGCAGAGCAGGCTGTGTACTTCAGCCAGCTTTCCTCTCCTTCCTCTGCAGGCTGTGTATGTGATCTCTCCTCTCTCCGCCTGGAGCTGGCAACAGTGGCATTCACCAAGGAGCGGAGATGAGTGGTTGTCACTGTTGCCAGCTCCAGGCGGAACACAAACCACGCCTCCACCCTGCTACACTTTGCTCACCAACCAGGCCCATTCTTCTCTGTACAGTTACAACCACTGGGCAAAACATTTCCACCCCCATGTCTGCAGACAGTGCAGGCGCTCCAGCTGGCCAAATGGGAAATGTGAACGTCTTTGCGGTGGGAAGGTCGCCGGGCCCCTGCGGAGAGTGAACTTCAGAAGGAAAGGTGACAACAGTCCCAGATGTGGGCGACGTGTCACACTGCATAACAAGGCAGAAGACATGAAATGTGATGTGACGAAACCACATGGGGGAGTCATCTTTTTTTGTCAAATAAACTACAGGTGGAGTTTTTCCCACCGATGTTCTTCCCCCTGTGGTCAGTAAACCATAAGAATGAACATCGGCCCCTCGAGCATTACAAGCCGCACACTGGATATTTTAGATATAGGCGGAGTCTGCTGGGCTGAGGCAACCATTTGCTCCCAACAGAACTTGCTGAAGCAATTTAAAGGATATGTAAAAGGTTTGGTTTAAAAAAAAAAAAACATGTTATACTTACCTCAGTTGTGCACAGAGTGACCCTGATCCTCCTCTTCTGGGGACCCTCAGTGACACTTCTGGTTCTTCTCAAGTGCCCGATCGGAGAAGCGCTTTCCCTCGGTGGGGACCCGTGTGAGCGCGCTCACGTGTTCTGCTGCTGCATCCATTGACACAGAAAGCAGGACTAGGCCCAGCCCCCCACATCATTGTATTTGATTGACAGCAGCGAGAGCCAATGGCTGCGCCGCTATCAATCTGTCCAATCAGGACCCTGAGACACTGGCTGGACCTGCTGTGCTCGTCCCTGTTGCTGGAAAGACCAGGCTTAAGTGGGGGGGGGGGGGGGCCTGCTGTATCACAGGAAGTTTTTACCTTAATGCACAGAATGTATTCAGGTGGAAAACCTTGAAGGATTTACAACTCCTTTACTGGAATCATCAATAAAAATCAGAAACCATAAAAAAGTCTGGGGTACGATACGGGGCAGTTGTAGAGGGATAGGTGGATAGAGGGACAGGGACAGTACAGGGGCCGCTGTGTGGGGATGAAGGGTCTGGGGTAAAATACAGGGACAGCTGTGGAGAGAAGAGAAAGAATTCTGGGGTACAATATATATGCAGTTGTGGAGGGACGGAGGCTCCGGGGTATAATACAGGGCTGTGATGGAAGGATGGAGGCTCTGGGGGTACAATACAGAGGGGCAGTTGTGTCTAGGGCACAATGCAGGGGATGTTGTGGAGAGACAGGGGGTATGGGGTATAATATGAAGACAACTATCTGGGGCACAATATAGGGGGGGAGAAGTGGAGAGACAGACGGTGTGGGGTACAATACAGGGGGCAGTTGCTGAGGGACGGAGGCTCTTGGGTACAATACAGAGGGGCAGTTGTGTCTGGGGCAAAATGCAGGGAACATTCTGGACAGACATACGGTATGGGGTACAATACAAGGGGCAGTTGAGGAGGAAATCTGGGGTACAATATAGGGGGGCAGTTGTCTAGGGCACAATACAGGAAATGTTGTTGAGAGACTGGGGGGGTATGTTGTACAATACAAGGGGCAGTTGTGGAGGGACAGATGCTCTGGGGTACAATATGAAGACAACTGTCTGGGGCACAATATAGGGGGGAGATGTGGAGAGACAGGCGGTGTACAATACAGTGGGCAGTTGTAGGCGGGGGGAGGCTCTGGGGTACAATACAGGTGGCAGTTGTAGGGGGTGGAGTCTGTGGGGTACAATATAGGTGGCAGTTGTAGGGGGGGTGGAGTCTGTGGGGTACAATACAGGTGGCAGTTGTAGGGGGGATGGAGTCTGTGGGGTACAATACAGGTGGCAGTTGTAGGGGGGGGATGGAGTCTGTGGGGTACAATACAGGGGGCAGTGTGTAGGGGGGGGTGGAGGCTCTGGGGTAGAATACAGAGGACAGTTGTAGGGGGGGCGAATGCTCTGGGGTAGAAACCAGGGGTAGCTGTGGAAAGATCAAGGCCCGAGTGCAGTATAGTTCTATAGGTATGGGGGGATCTGGGGTTCAGTACAGGGGTAGCTGAGGAAAGATTTGAGGACCGGGGGGGGGCAGTTCTGGAGGGACAGAGGCTCTAGCACACAATAAAGGGGGAGTTGATGGGTTATGATCGTGCGTGCACGGCGGCGTGTTCTGGTTTATTCAGACATTCTGTGGGGGGTGGAGTCAGAATTCTCGGCTGACATATAGAAGTTTTCTTCTGTTTTATGTCACTGAACAGGAAATGGTTCACTTACATTGTTACTTAGCAGAATGTTGTGGAAAAGGGGAGAAGAGAAGAGATCTCCATAATAATGTGACTTATAGACATTTCTAATAGAGTATATACATGTATAATAATAATAATAGTAGTAGTGTGTGACTGTGGGGGGGGAGGGGACATTAGAGTGTAAGCTCCTCTGTACAGAGACTGTTGTGACTGTGGGGGGAGGGGACATTAGAGTGTAAGCTCCTCTGTACAGAGACTGATGTGACTGTGGGGGGAGGGGACATTAGAGTGTAATTAATCTATTAATTGGTCCTAATAGCGCAACACTGCTGGCTGCATGGCCTCCATCTTTCGGACCCACACCCATTCCAGCTAAGCAGGTAAAAAACCTAGGGGGTCATCATTGATGACACCCTCTCGTTCGTGCCCCACTTTAGAAACATCCTGCGGAATGCCAATCATCATCTAAGGCTCCTCAGAAAAGTGAAACACCTATTCACGCAAAATAACAGATCCTCTAGCACAAGCTTTTATCCATTCCTTACTTGCCCAAGCTTTTATCCATTCCAGATTAGACGGGGCAAACATATTCCTACTGGGTGCCCTGCAGAAACGGGTCCACAAGCTCCAGGTGGTGCAGAACCACACTGCTCGCTTTGTTCTGGGTCTAGCGAGACAAGATCACATTAGCCTGGCTAGGAGATCACTCCACTGGCTCCCTATCGAGGAGAGAGTGATTTTTAAAAACGCTCTGTATTTTCTTCCATGCATACTGGGGACAGGGACCCAAGTATTTACACAATGTGGGGGTGCACTATGTACCTATGCGCCCATTAAGATCTAAGACCCAACACTTAGCCATAGTTGTTCCGTCTAAACTTTCTTCCATTGGAGGCAAACGACTTCGGAGTAGGGGTGCCATGCTGTGGAATGCCCTCTCCATGGAACTTAAGATGACACCCAATCTGCTCCTCTTCAGAAAAAAACTGAAGACGGAGCTGTTCGTCCAGGCTTACGGATAATTTTGGTTTCATTTTTTCTCCATACACTCCGCCCCTTCATTGTAGGGGCCATTCTTGCCACTTTAGTGATTATGACCCCGGAACGGCCCTGACTATTCAGACATCAATGATGTCATGTACCCTTTCTCTAGATTTTCTCGTCTTTTTCTTTTCTTATATTTTCTTATGCTCCACGGCTTTTTCCTTTTGTTTAACTAAGGGCCGGATACCCCTTTTCCCTCTTTTCTCTTTATTTTTCCTTCCATACCGTGGATTGGTTCAAGGTAACATCTCACCAGCGGCGCTTAGGCACCAAATACCCACTGGGAAGTGAGCGTCTAACTAAGCTCAAAAATTAAATCAAGCTCCTCTGTACAGAGACTGATGTGACTGTGGGGAGGGAGGGGACATTGTGACTGTGACACCCCCCTGCCACTTCCCCGCCCCTGCTGACAACCCCCCCCCCCCCCGCCGGGAGTCACACATCCACTCCACTATTAATCAAAAGAGATTTATTGTAGAACTCGGTTAGCGAACTGATAAAACACAAAGAGAAACAAACATTGGGAATGAGGAGGAATTCTCTCTACGAAGCACGTGGGTGGAGCACAGCGAGGCCCGAATCATGATGGAGGATGCTGATTGGTGGCTGGAGTCAGAGAGGAGGAGTCTGGGTACGGCTCCATCTATACTGTCGGCTTCTTCTGAGACAGATTGATCTTATCGCCGAGGCTCAGCGCCATTCCCTGTGGGAAAGACAAAGCCTGTTACACATACCGCCTGCTTTTACTGCCCCCCCATGTAAAGGAGCCCCCTTAGTACATCATGACAAGACAGAGAAGGAGGAGAGATGTGTACTTGGCCCTGTGGCCCCTCACCTGGCTCTTGGCTCTGATCCGTATGTGACCGGTGACTGGAGCGTCGGGTCCGAGGTGGATTGGCTTCTCTATGCTGACGTTGGCGAGGGCGTCCTCACCGAATATGGAGCGGGCGTAGAGATTGGCTGCCATGAAACCACATGACCCGGACAAGGCCTGCGGGCGGAGCAAACAAAACAGATGAGTTTTTCAAGCAAACACATTCATACACCCGTTACCTGGAACCACGGCACACCGGCAACAGCGTAGGGCAGCACGCGACTGTCCTGGACCGCCGCCCCACCCCCCCCCCCCCCCCCCCCCCCCCCCCCCCCCCCCCCCCCCCCCCCCCCCCCCGAGACCCCCCCCCAGCCCCCCCCCCCCCCCCCCCCCAGACTGTCCGAGACCCCCCCTCCAGACCAGCCCGGGACTGTCCGAGACCCCTCCCTCCAGACCAGCCCAGGACTGTCCGAGACCCCTCCCTCCAGACCAGCCCAGGACTGTCCGAGACACCCTCCTCCTCCAAACCAGCCCGGACTGTCCGAGACACCCTCCTCCTCCAAACCAGCCCGGACTGTCCGAGATCCCCCCCAATCCAACACATCCTGGGACTGTCCAAGGCCCGCCCCCCCCCCCAATCCAGCACAGCCTGGGACTTTCCAAGGCCCCCCCCCCCCCCATCCAGCCCAGCCTGGGACGGTCCAAGCCCCCCCCCCCCCATATTACAGCCCAGCCTGGGACTGTCCAAGACCCCCCTCCCCCCATTCAGCACAGCCTGGGACTGTCAGAGCCCCCCCCCCCCATCTGCAGCCCAGCCTGGGACTGTCCGAGACCCCCCTCATCCATCCCAGGACTGTCCGAGGCCCCCCCCCCCTCTCCAGCCAAGACTAGGACTGTCAGAGACCCCTGAGCGGATGGATGGTGGGGTCACTCACCTTCTCGGGTGTCAGACATCTCATGTTTGTGGACTTCTGGATGTGAAGCAAATATTCGTTTAGATCCAGGATATTCGTGTTCACCGTCACCTGAAGAGAGAGCGGAGTCCATGAGAGGGAGGATTATTACAAGAGCAGAGAAAAAGGCGCAAACTGGCAAAACACGGCGAAGCCAATCAAAGATCATCATTAAGGAGACAGAAAGATGGATCCTAACATGAGAGATCGGAGCGGCTGGAACTCAGAATGGAATTTGCAGTTTTATTTCAACAGAGAAAAAGATTGAAGGGAATCTGAGAAACTGCAGCCGACGCCTCGTCATACGAATATCGGGGTACAAATATAACACCCCAAATCAGTCCATCCAGGGGAACCCCCCCCCCCCCCCCCAACATGACACCCTCCCAATCTATGCTGCTATCTGATGTCTGACTGCCAGATCCCACCCACCATAGACCAGACACTCCCAGATCCCACCCACCATAGACCAGACATGCTCAGTTCCCACCAACCATAGACCTCTTTTACACAGCCAGATCCCGCCCAACAAAGATATATATAGACCACTATAGACCCAACATGTCAAGATCCCGCCCTCCAAAGATCTGACACACCCAGATCCCACCCACCATAGACATGAAATGCCCAATTCCTACCCACCATAGACACGAAATGCCCAGATCCCACCCACCATAAACCTGAAATGCCCAATTCCCACCCACCATAGACCTGAAATGCCCAATTCCCACCCACCATAGACCTGAAATGCCCAATTCCCACCCACCATAGACCTGAAATGCCCAATTCCCACCTACCATAGACCTGAAATGACTTCCTACCAATCATAGACCAGACACTCCCAGATCCCACCCACAGTGTTCTGGTAACACACCAAGATCACACCCAACAAAGATCTCCCACTATAGATCCAACATATCCAGATCTCGCCCTCCAAAGGCCTGACACACCCAGATCCCTCCCACCCACCATAGACATGAAATGCCCAATTCCTACCCACCATAAACCTCTCTAACACACCCAGCTAGAGAACACCAGGTCTTGCCCACCAATGAGGTCTCACTATTCCCAGATCCCCCCACCTCCCACCTGCCTTAAAGTGGTCCGATGAGCAGAATATGGAAGTGTCTCAGTAGTAAGTACATCCTGCACAATTCAGGCAGAAGAGACGCCCCCAACAGGCGGCACACTGCTGGGCCGGTGGAGGGAAGTTACAGATCGCAGCCCTGCGCCGTTCCTAATCTACATCTTCCAGCTGCAGCACAAAGACGGTTGATGTTGGAGGACACAGAAATGGACGCTGTGGGGTTAATCTGTGCAGTGAATAGCAGTGGGAATGGCGCCCCCATGTAGAGGGTACATGTAGAGACACTAACCTTGTTCTCCCACTCGAACTCCGCCCACATCTGCCTGAACTCTGTGTCTGTGCAGGCGGCAGGCTGGATGTAGTCCATGATGTCGATGTGGATATCGCTGAGGACCACACAGTTCCGGTCGCTGGCGGCTCCCGACACGTCGTACACTGCGGAGGGAGCGGGGAGGACACACATTCAATGCAAGACTCAGAAATCAGATTGTATGACACAACTCATCACTCAGACATGGCGGCTGCGTGAGTTTTCTTCATTTTCACCTGGTGATCCTGCCAGTTAGAGACTTCCTGCCCCTGGGTGACAACGTTCCACCCATAGACACGATTCTCACAAGTCAAAGAGCAAGCAGTGTCACCAAGAAGTAAACCTTTACCGGTCCTACCATGGCTCTGTCCGAGGGGGCGGAGTCTCATTGGACGGGGGAAGGCGATGTCGGAGTGACCTCCTTTGATCTTTGGCTTTCGCCTGATAAATTAATTCTCCTGAGGAAGCTACAAACTGTGGCCAAACATGTAGAGACATTTTCAGATTGCACCTTCTTGAAACTGTACAATCGGAGGGATTTTTTTATTCTGTTCTTTTTAACTTTTATAAATAAATAGTTTTTCATAAAAATGTTGCAATTTGCACCTTAACCACTTAAGACCCGGACCAAAATGCTGCCAAATGACCTTGCCCCTTTTTGAGATTCGGCACTGCGTCGCTTTAACCGACAATGAACATGCGCTATATACAAAAATAGAGCGACATTTTTGAAAAAAAAAAATCAATATTTTTAACTTTTTGTTATAAGAAACATCAAATAAACTAAGTTTTAGTCAATCATTTAGGCCAAAAAATAGCTACCTAGCGGGATCAGCCAATACAGTTATACACTGTATAGCTAATACACTAATACAGCGATCAGAAAAATGATCGCTTAGCAACGCTGGCGATAGGGAGTGAAAGGGTTAACTAGGGTGGTGATCAAGGGGTTAAAACTTTATTAGGGGGGGGGGGGGGGTACGGGGGCTACCCTGAACCTAACACTAACTGCCTGTCACACTGACACTAAATACAGTAATCATACATGATTGCCTGCGACCCAGTCCGAAGCTCCAGGACCGTGGGACTTGTGGACCCGATCGCCGCAGGAATCCCGCGATCGGTCCCCAGAGCTAACGAACGGGGAGAGGTGAGTGTAAATACAGCTTCCCCGTTCTTCACTGTGGCGCCGTGATCGATCGTGTGATCCTTTAATAGCTAAACGCAATCGATGTCACACCTACAGCCACACCCCCCTACAGTTAGAAACACAGATGAGGTCATACATAAAAATAGGTAGAAGAATACGTATTGGCCTAAACTGAGGAAAAAAAACGTTTTTTATATATTTTGGGGGATATTTATTATAGCAAAAAGTAAAAAATATTGTTTTTTTTTCAAAATTGTCGCTCTATTTTTGTTTGCAAAACATAAAAAAAACGCAGGTGATCAAATACCACCAAAAGAAAGCTCTATTTGTGGGGAAAAAAAGGACGCCAATTTTGTTTGGGAGCCATGTCGCACGACCGTGTAATTGTCTGTTAAAGCGAGGCAGTGCCGAATCGCTAAAACTGTCCGGGTCCTTTAGCTGCCTAAAGGTCCGGGTTTTAAGTGGTTAAAAATCCCAAACCGCTTACTTTTCCTAAATTGTTCCTTTGGCTTGTCATGTTTGCTGTCGATAAAGTGTAATGGAATTTGAATACACTGTGGGGGGAGGAAGCAGAGCCCCCCCCCACCGAGAAACTGGGCACCTGCAGCCAGTTACCTGCAGGAGTATAAACTGTATTGTATCTGATGAGGCCAATCAGCCACAGCGTGGTCACCCCTAGGACAGGATTACACCCCCTATATAACAGAGGTGGAGGGGTGGTGTTCTGTAGGCCTGCCCTATGGGTGGAATGGCACGGAAGCACTGTATGGAGGTGCAGTGTGGTCATCCCTAATAGGAGTGGAGGAAGGGGGGTGGCGTTCTGTAGGCCTGCCCTGGGAGGTCTCACTCACTGTACTGTATGGTGGTGCAGTGTGGTCACCCCTAGGACAGGATTACACCCCTAAGTAATGGGAGAGGAGGAAGGGGCTGGTGTTCTGTAGGCCTGCCCTGGGGGGGTGGCACGCACTCACTCACCATACTGTATGGAGCTGCAGCATTGCAGAGCAAGACTACAGGACCCCTCTCAATTCCAGTGGGGAGAGTTTCTGTAGTCCTCAGACAGGTGGGAACAATGTAACAGATAAGTATTATAGTAATACAACCGATCAGAAGCCCTATTATCCTGGGTGGAAGGCGTATGGTGTCCTGCCGCTTGCGCGCATCATGTGCACCCTAGGGGCCGTGGTGGGATCTGTGACCCGATGTGTCCACCAGAACACAGATCATTGCACTGGGCCGGCCCTGGCACCATGTGATCGCTGTGACCAATCACATGGCAATAGCACACAAAGGCTCTCATTCATAGTGATCTCTGTATTTGGTCACATGTAACAGGGGCCAATCACAGCAGACCGTGTACCATGTGATGGCTGTGACCAATCACGGCTATCATAATTGTACATAATGGCAAACTAATGGAAGGCATTCCCAAGGAAGACATAGCAGTCGTGGTGGGAGCAATTGTTAACTCCAGATTGGACTATGCAAATGCCCTTTACCTCGGACTCCCCAAGTACCAAATCGCTCGTCTTCAAGTCATTCAAAACACGGCCGCCAGACTTGTGACTGGGAAAAAACCTTGGGAATCAATCTCCCTTCACTGGTTACCAGTAAAAGACAGAATCACTTTTAAAGCACTCTGTCTAACGCATAGATGTATCCATGGGAATGCTCCCCATTATCTAGCTCATAATCCCAATCGCGTTCTGCGATCCACCAATCAAAATCTCCTCCAGATACCGAAAGCCAGATACAAGTCCAAAGGAGATAGAAGATTCGCGGTCCAAGGTCCCAGACTATGGAACGCTTTACCAACCAGCATTCGGTTGGAGGAGAACCACTTGGCCTTCAGAAGAAAGATCAAGACTCATCTCTTTTGATACCAAAGGAGACAGGAACAACGAGCGTCCAGAGGCGATTCAGTTCGCATGCGACGCGATAAATAAGTTTTCATTCATTCATTCATAAAAACGATCACTTATCCAGTGGACTCATTACACAAATCCCTCTACTGACGGGTAGACCACACCCACCTATATTCCCGAATATGATGCCATTCTCTGTGGAGGCCACCTTAACGTTGGCCTTGATGTTGGCGAAGTCGTGCGGAGCGAGGGTGAGAGGAGACGGCTTCTCCACCAGCTTCAGGTCACCTGGAATTAGAAGATGATCAGTCCTTATATTATCGGGAGATGAGGAAACTCAACAGCAACCAATGAGGTGTTAGGATTCCTCATCCAACACCAGTGCAGAGGTGAAGGTTAAACCTCATTGGCTACTACAAGTGGAATGGAAGCTTTCAGCTGCTAATTGTGACGAAGCTTTAAAATGTGTGTAAAGGGCACTACCGCCACCTGGTGTCAGCACAGAGGAACTACTGAGATGTATAAAAACAGATTACACCTACAGACCCCATTACTGTACTGAGCCGCTCTGCCCACAACTGGCAATGCAATGATTACTGGAGAATGCTAAACCCCCTGGCAGCTCGTTCAGCTACCTCCCCCCAACTCTCCCCTTGCCTACACCCCCCCCCCCCTTGCACACCCTTTCCCCCCCCCCACACCCCCCCCCCCCCCCCCCCCCCCCCCAACTCCTTGCCCACAAGCCAGGGCCACCCCCCCCAGCTACCTCCCCCCGTCTACAAGCCAGCCCCCCCCCCCTCTCCCCTTGCCCACAAACCAGGGCCCCCCCAACTCTCCCCTTGCCCACAAACCAGGGCCCCCCCAACTCTCCCCTTGCCCACAAACCAGGGCCCGCCACAACTCTCCCCTTGCCCACAAACCAGGGCCCGCCACAACTCTCCCCTTGCCCACAAGCCAGGGCTCCCCACCTTGCCCACAAGCCAGGGCTCCCCACAAGCCAGGGCTCCCCACCTTGCCCACAAGCCAGGGCCACCCACCTTGCCCACAAGCCAGGGCCACCCACACCAACTGCCCCTCCCCCCAACTCTCCCCTTGCCCACAAGCAAGGGCCACCCACCCCACTACCCCTCCCCCGCCTACAAGCCAGCCCCCCCCCCCCCTCTCCCCCTTGCCCACAAACCAGGGCCCCCCCAACTCTCCCCTTGCCCACAAACCAGGGCCCCCCCAACTCTCCCCTTGCCCACAAACCAGGGCCCGCCACAACTCTCCCCTTGCCCACAAGCCAGGGCTCCCCACCTTGCCCACAAGCCAGGGCTCCCCACCTTGCCCACAAGCCAGGGCTCCCCCCAAACCAGGGCCACCCCAACTGCCCCTCCCCCCAAACCAGGGCCCCCCCCAACTCTCCCCTTGCCCACAAGCCAGGGCTCCCCACCTTGCCCACAAGCCAGGGCGCCCCCACAAGCCAGGGCTCCCCCACCTTTCCCCTTGCCCACAAGCCGGGCCCCCCCCCCCCCCTGGTTGTCATCCTCACCGAGTGTAGCGAGTTCGAGCGTGCAGTTCTGTAGGGTGTCGTTGGTCTGATTGACGACTAACACATCCAGGACAATGTCGTACTGGTTCACATGTACATAGGCCTCTGCGTACACGGGATCCGAGAATCCGGTCAGCTGTGTCACCTGTAACAAAAAGAAAGAAAACGGTATTCACACCGAATCAGGTGGATTGTTTAACAGGAAGACCAACTGCCATTGTACAGGTCAGTCATGTGACCGTCGTTCCCCAATCAGACACCAGGGCGGGGCACTTACTTTATTGAGTTTGGATGCCAGGGGGTCAGTCGCCTCTTTCCTCTGGGTGGTCCCCATAGCGGCCAGCAGACTCAGCTGGAACTGATCCTCCTTGGACGCCATCTCGCTCTTGGCGGTGAGCTGCATGAAGGAGATGGGATCGTCCGCCTGAACTGTCACGTTGCGCTTCTCCGACTCCTTCTGTGGAGAGTAAAAGGGGAACAAGGTGAGACAGACGTGTCAAGTCTTCTCCTACACACCTCCTCCTGAGCCTGGACCCCCCCCCCAACAGAAGTCCCTGTCCCACGTCAGGAGGGATGGACCCCAAAAGAAGTCCATGGACAACCATAAAGGGGACCCGTCAAGAGGGATGGACCCCAAAAGAAGTCCATGGACAACCATAAAGGGGACCCGTCAAGAGGGATGGACCCCAAAAGAAGTCCATGGACAACCATAAAGGGGACCCGTCAAGAGGGATGGACCCCAAAGAAGTCCATGGACAACCATAAAGGGGACCCGTCAAGAGGGATGGACCCCAAAAGAAGTCCATGGACAACCATAAAGGGGACCCGTCAAGAGGGATGGACCCCAAAAGAAGTCCATGGACAACCATAAAGGGGACCCGTCAAGAGGGATGGACCCCAAAAGAAGTCCATGGACAACCATAAAGGGGACCCGTCAAGAGGGATGGACCCCAAAAGAAGTCCATGGACAACCATAAAGGGGACCCGTCAAGAGGGATGGACCCGTCAGGAGGGAGCGGCACCCATAAAGGGGACCCGTCAGGAGGGAGCGGCACCCATAAAGGGGACCCGTCAGGAGGGAGCGGCACCCATAAAGGGGACCCGTCAGGAGGGAGCGGCACCCATAAAGGGGACCCGTCAGGAGGGAGCGGCACCCATAAAGGGGACCCGTCAGGAGGGAGCGGCACCCATAAAGGGGACCCGTCAGGAGGGAGCGGCACCCATAAAGGGGACCCGTCAGGAGGGAGCGGCACCCATAAAGGGGACCCGTCAGGAGGGAGCGGCACCCATAAAGGGGACCCGTCAGGAGGGAGCGGCACCCATAAAGGGGACCCGTCAGGAGGTTGCGGCACCCATAAAGGGGACCCGTCAGGAGGTTGCGGCACCCATAAAGGGGACCCGTCAGGAGGTTGCGGCACCCATAAAGGGGACCCGTCAGGAGGTTGCGGCACCCATAAAGGGGACCTGTCAGGAGGTTGCGGCACCCATAAAGGGGACCTGTCAGGAGGTTACCTTCTGGGAGAGCTTTTCCTCCTCCAGCTTGGCGTGCAGCATGTTGGAGAGGGACTGACGGCACTCTTTGTTGAAGATTTCGCTCATCAACGGTGAACATTCGGAAAGAACCTTGAGACACAGAGAAATCCGGTCCACATCGTCGTCTGTGATTTGCTTCTTGGGCAGCGAGGATTTCCCCAGGTGCAAGATGGTCGCCATCAACAGCATGGCTTCTGATACAAAGGACTGCAGGAGGAGAGAAGCAATGATACAGAGCGTGAGAGACAAGGATAGGGATTTAGACACAGGAATACCTTCGGTCATGCGGAGGAGGGAAGCCTTCGTAGAACAGAAGGTATTTCCATTTCTAAATCCTGGCAAAACACCCCATGTGACTGGGACCCTGCTGTCAGGACCCGGGTCTGAACCTGCAACCTCTGCTGTGTCTAGCAGTATCTCTTCTTGCTGAGCCAAGTGAAATGCTGGACGGCCCCCTTCCCGAGTTCTTAGACAGCCTTGTCTCGTTTGTCTTGAACTCTTTGCTCCTCCCATGAGCTTCCTATTTTAGCCACTCCTCTGCACTTCCTGTTTGCCAGATTATTTTGCTCTCTCCAGCCAACATCTCGCTCTTCTAGCTCCTGCTGCCACCTGTATCTTAGCTACCACTTGTTACTGAGCTCTGGCTTGTTTATGGACTATGTTTTTGCTTGATCCCTACCCTGCTATAGCAGTGGTCATCAACCCTGTCCTCAGGGCCCACTAACAGGCCAGGTTGTAAGTATTACCTTGGGGGGAGATGCAGACTAGAACACTGCAATCACCGAGCAGCAAATGATATCACCTGTGATGCATTTCAGTTATCTTGCAAACCTGGCCTGTTAGTGGGCCCTGAGGACAGGGTTGATAACCACTGTGCTATAGCATCTTGGCTTGCTCACCTTCTTGGTGGCATGCAGGGGGGTCAGAGGGGGCTTGAGCCCTGAATAGCCCCGAGTCTCATGCATGCAGGTCTCCATTGTTAGCCCTGAGCAATCTATGAGTGCAGGGATCGATCTGATCCTGAGCACCGCAGAATGTGGCCGAGTCCTGTCGAGTGCCATAGCAGGTCCCGCCTTCTGGAGCCTGCGCAACGCCTATGATGGACGTCCCACTGGTCCAATGCCGGGACCACGGGACATGCAATGTAGATCACTACCATCAGTGTATGTATGTCAGGTCGGTCAGTGCATGTCAGGTCGGTCAGTGCATGTAGAACAGTACCGTCAATGTATGCAAGTCAGGTAGGTCACGGCCTAGCCCAAAAAAAAAAAAAAAGCACGTGTCACATAACACCATCTCTCCCCCCCCTTTCCGGCCTTCGACTTCAGGCTGAAGCCCCTGGTCTTTTTCCCCACCTAGAAACGCCCCTGGTGGCGTGATCCTGAGGACTAACATGCAGCAAAACCCATCCCCACCATCAGGGGCATTGGTGAACACTAGTTAATACTTAGACCCCGCACCTTAGGTGACCTGCTTGTACACTTATCCTGCTGGTCGGTGGGAGCCGCTTTACTGCTATAGCTACTGGTCTCCAAGCCTGACCCCCTGAGCGGAACACTTACTCTGCGGCAGCTCAGGACATCCGCATAATGACTACTCCGTACAATACAAGGCCGGTATCAGGTCTAAACGCACCTTTACCAGGTGTCATTTGTAAAAGCACACAGATTCTTTCCAGACAGAAACGTCAGACTTACATTCTGCCTCTTCTTCTCTGGGACCAAGGCCACGTAGCGCAGTGCAATCTTAGTAAGCGTAGTCGCGAGAGCGGCCGCGACAAAGAAATCTCCCTCCAATAAAAACCCTCGGAGAGGCGGCCTACAGGAGAGAGAAAAATTAAAGGTCTCATTCACACCGATCAAACGCTTTTTAGTGCAGCGATCTGCTAACATCCTGTCTGAGCCGACAACACCGGGCCTCAGCTGCACTGAAAATGTACGCGTTTCGCCCACAAGGATAAAGCGTAGCAAAAGGGTTCTAGGCAGGGATTCAGGTAGGTTTGCACCAATACCACTTTAAAGGAGTTGTAAAGGAATTTGTTTTTCACCTTAATGCAATCTATGCATTAGAATCGGCGACCCGGCAGATTCAGTAAAGGAAGTGAGGTTTTTGAGACGCCCATCTTGTTACACCCAGCCGCAGTAAGCCTGCATTCAGAAGGCGGCAGCGGACATGTTGTTACACCCAGCCTGTATAGTGAAATTATTTCACTATACGTGCTGGGTGTAACAAGATGGGCGTCTCAAAAACGTCACTTCCTTTACCGAATCTGCCGGGACGCCGATTATGAGGGAATTATTTGTCTTGGGAAAACATAGCGGCTGCACCCCTGCCTGCGTGTTTTTTAAACGTTGACGGTGCGCTGACTGCCTGTGTCTTCTCTCCGCCTACTGACTTCCGAGAGGTATCGGAGTAAGCATCAGAGCATTTGCACAAGTACAATATCCGTGCAACCCTAGATTCAAGTGTTTGAACTTTATTCGCAATGTAACCAGTCTGGATTTGTGCTGCGTGTGGGGAACAGGACATATTCTTGATACTCACAATCTTTTCTACTAAAGTGACCCTGGTTTAGGGTTTGGACCAGTGGCGGTGCGTCCATTAAAGTGCACGGGCGGCGCCCCCTCTCTCCAGCCACTCTCTTTATCACCAATAGATAGATTCATGCACAGTGTTTTTGAAGCACCAGATAAGAGACATAGGCTCGGCTTTAACCACTTCCATACTGGGCCTATTCTGGCACTTCTCTCCTACATGCAAAAATCATAATTGTTTTGCTAGAAAATTACTCAGAACCCCCCAAACACTAATTTTATATATATATATATATATATATATATTAATATATATATATATATATATATATATATATATATATATATATATATAATGTTTTTTTTTTTTAGCAGACACCCTAGGGAATAAAATGGCGGTCATTGCAACTTTTTATCTTGCACGGTATTTGTGCAATAATTTTTCAAATGCCTTTTTTTGGGGAAAAAAACAGTTTCATGAATTAAAAAATAACAAAAAAGTAAAGTTAGCCCAATTTTTTTGTATAATGTGAAAGATGAAGTTACGCCGAGTAAATAGATACCTAACATGTCAGGCTTTAAAATTGTGCACACTCATGGAATGGCGCCAAACTTCAGTACTTAAAATCTCCATAGGCGTCGCTTATTTTTTTTTACAAGTTACAAATTTAGAGTTACAGAGAAGGTCTAGTGCTACAATTGTTGCTGGCGCTCCAACGCATGCGGCAATACCACACGTGTGGTTTGAACGGCGTTTAAATATGTGGGCGGGACTTGTGTGTGTTCGTTTCTGAGCGCGAGCTACCGGGACAGGGGCGTTTAAAAAAACACACACACACACATATATATATATATATATATATATATATATCGACTAATTTCAATTATAACGCACATACAGATCCAACTACTTTTAGCTGATCTCCTTGCAGGCCGATTCCCAGTGCAGCTACCAACCACTGGAAAATGTAGACATGCACACAAAGGCAGAGCTCGATGGGAATAGCATTAAAACTTTTATAGTCTTCAAGTAGGTAACAAAATAAATATTGCACTGGAGATGAAATCGATGTAGCTACAAAAACTGTAAAAATGGTGCGAGCAAAAGCAGTCATAAAAACATGTAGCCAAGTATGATACTGGTATAAAAATGGGTACAACAATGCCACTGCTGAATCCAGATGAGGAGGGGTTAACATCACTCCGTCGGCATTTAGATGTCCCATGAAGGGAACTATCACAACTCCCAGTAGATGGCTGTAGAATCTCAGGTTGATAGACGGGGAGTGATAGAGGGAAGTGTAACAGCCCTTGCATGTGGCAGATAGTAAGGTCCCGCCGGCATGCAGATATGAAGGCACAGCAAAGGAGCCCTACAGATAGACACGGCAAGCCCAGCCGGTGTCCGTGACGTCACCGGATCTCCGACGGAACTCCCTGAAGGCCCAAAAGCCAGGGGAGAGGTGAGTACCAATCAAAAGAATTTTAATTGATCAAAAAGATTAAAGATGTATTTAAAAGTTAATTTGCACAGCCCTAATTATTTTATATTTTACTCTATTTTTACACTTTTTTTTTTACATTGTTTTTTTTTTTTATCACTTTTATTCCTATTACAATGTAAACATCCCTTGTAATAGGAAATGTGTGTGACAGGTACTCTTTATGGAAAGAGACGGGGTCAGTAACACCTTCCCCTCCCCACATCTCTCCTCCAGGCTCGAAAGCATGAGATCGTGAAAAAAAATTCACAGATCTAATGCTTTCAGCCACCCAGACATACCCCCCCAAAGGAGCCCATATCAAAGAATTGCAGAGCCAAAACAAACCTCTCCTCCTCTTTCTTTGATGGCCTGGCACTGCTGAGGGCGCTCTGGGTGGCGTATGTGCCCATTTCTGTCACCAGCCTCTGGGTGGAGCCGACGGTCACCTCCTCCTCCGTTTTCATCTCCCCGGATTCCTTCTTGATCTCCGTCTCCACGATGGGAACCTACAGACAAGGGAACGCTTCGTGTTATGAAGGTCTGCCTCTGTACAAAGAGGGGGAAACTGAATCTTTTGGACGATACCCACCTCTCCTAGAGACCTGCGCACTTCAGTCATCACGCTCTGGATATCTTCCTTCGTGCTGCAATACTCTCCCAAAATCCAAAGCGCTCCTCGATAAATTCTGAAATAGGATTCTGTATTAGTTCTGCTGTGTACAGAAAAACGCTCTTGTTTTATGTTTAGAACACAAATTTGAAGATATCGGCTTATATTTTGCATAGTCTGGTCATCTCCATCGGGTCATTTCCCCGGCTCACTGGTGAGAACGTTAAGCCCGAGAAACACCATGCTTTCAAAAAAGGTAGGAGGAGACATTTGGGGTCATTTACACCACATAAAAGGAGGACCTGCCGCCCATTATTTCTATCACAAGGAATTTTACATTCTTTGCGATAGGAATTAAAAAGAAGGCGAAAAAAATGGCTTTTAACTTACTTGACTGTCTTTATGGCGTGGAAAACTTCCAGCATTTTCTCCACTATTAGTGTTCTTAAATTATCGAATCGCTGAACGGCCTCCCGAACAAACTCCAGGACATCGGCAGCTGCCGCCTCATTACTGTCACTCAGGAATTCCATCAGCTGCAAATATTAACAAGGAGAGGTTTACTCAGGAATAAAAAGGTTCACCTAGACACACAGGAGGGCCAGTGTCCGCGGCGTGGTCACCCAGACACAAGCGAGGGCCAGTGTCCGCGGCGTGGTCACCCAGACACAAGCGAGGGCCAGTGTCCGCGGCGTGGTCACCCAGACACAAGCGAGGGCCAGTGTCCGCGGCGTGGTCACCCAGACACAAGCGAGGGCCAGTGTCCGCGGCGTGGTCACCCAGACACAAGCGAGGGCCAGTGTCCGCGGCGTGGTCACCCAGACACAAGCGAGGGCCAGTGTCCGCGGCGTGGTCACCCAGACACAAGCGAGGGCCAGTGTCCGCGGCGTGGTCACCCAGACACAAGCGAGGGCCAGTGTCCGCGGCGTGGTCACCCAGACACAAGCGAGGGCCAGTGTCCGCGGCGTGGTCACCCAGACACAAGCGAGGGCCAGTGTCCGCGGCGTGGTCACCCAGACACAAGCGAGGGCCAGTGTCCGCGGCGTGGTCACCCAGACACAAGCGAGGGCCAGTGTCCGCGGCATGGTCACCCAGACACAAGCGAGGGCCAGTGTCCGCGGCGTGGTCACCCAGACACAAGCGAGGGCCAGTGTCCGCGGCGTGGTCACCCAGACACAAGCGAGGGCCAGTGTCCGCGGCGTGGTCACCCAGACACAAGCGAGGGCCAGTGTCCGCGGCATGGTCACCCAGACACAAGCGAGGGCCAGTGTCCGCAGCGTGGTCAGCCAGACACAAGCGAGGGCCAGTGTCCGCGGCGTGGTCACCCAGACACAAGCGAGTCAGTGTGGATGGAAACCAACTAACAGATCACAATATTTTAACTTTTGCGTGGAAACTGCTGCACCCCACATACACCTGGGAAACACAGAGCCAGGTTATGAGGCAACAGTGTCACCTTAGCCCCCAATTAGATAAAAAGGCCAACCACGCCATCCCTGCTACACCCGGGGCTGAGGACTGTGAATGTGGTACCTACCACCGGGATGACGTTAGCAGCCATATCCGGGAATCTGACGCTGCAGGAGTGGAGAGTGCGCACCAGAAGCTGTCGGTACTTGTCCGTGTCCTCGTGTTCCGTCACGTTGTTTGTCTTTATGACTTCCTTCTTCAGGACGATCACCAACTACAAAAAGAACGGACAACCATGAGACCTCCGACCCTCCATGAAGAAACGCCAGAGACTCTGCAGACAATGAAGGGCCCCACCTCTTCCACGTTCCGGGAGGACACCAAATCCAGAGCCAGCTGTAGAGTTTTCTTGCGAACCTCCAGGTCCGGTGTGGTGAGAACCCTCAAGATGTCCATCACCAGATCCTGAGAAAGAAAAGCGGAAACTGAACCATCTGAACCCCCAAGCACATATATAATCACCAAACTAGACTGCAGCATGCTCATCGTACAAAAACATGAGAACCCACCTGCAGGACGCGCTCATGGGAGGGATGATCCTTCAGTTCCACCAGACGATCCAAAACGATAAGCTTGACATTGTTGTCGCTCTCCTTAATGATTAGATCGATGTAGCACTGAGCAGCAGCCTGAGGACATAAGACAGTGACAAGTGAGATAGAGGGGCGACCCAACCCGAAAGTCAGAAACAGCCCTCCAACCCGAGAGCCAGCAACAGCCCCCTCCTCCCCCCCGAGAGCCAATGACAGCTTGACCCGAAAGCCAGCGACAGCCACTACAACCATGCAATACTACAACATTGTAGTATTGCAGTCTGTCTCTTATTGCCATCCGTGTTCATTTCCCTGCACTTCCTCAACAGGTGCCACCAAAACAAGAAGTTTAGGAGAATGACGTTTTCAATCTTCCTTTCGCCTCACCATTTCCCCTTTACAACTTCCTTTACCAAAGTTTTCAAAAATTGGATTAAACAAAAGAGGAAAACCATTAACATTCAGCGATTTACAGATCTGCAAAATGAGGTCACTCAGCATCAATGGAAACACACAGCCCCCAGCGACTTATAAATGTATTAATGGGACTGACCTGCTCCTGAACTCTTTAGTTATTTGGGGGTTTACCTTGATAGCGGTGGGAGCGCTGGACAGAGTGACCAACGTCCCGGCTGCTTCGTATTTTACGGCAGGACTGGAGGACTGCAGAAGGTTGAAGATACAGCGGATGAAGCGAGCTCGCTCGGAGGGATTGGCATGACACACCTGATGGGAGAGAGGGGGAGAGAGAGATCAGTCCTGATATAAAAACGATGCACAGAACATCTCACACAAGTTCCTATTCCAAAATGATTTTTGTGAATAACGATTGAATGCGACGTCAGTCTTTGCTATGAATCCGGCCTGTACAATGGGCGGGGATAGGAGGGATCCGGCCTGCACAATGGGCGGGGATAGGAGGGATCCGGCCTGTACAATGGGCGGGGATAGGAGGGATCCGGCCTGTACAATGGGCGGGGATAGGAGGGATCCGGCCTGTACAATGGGCGGGGATAGGAGGGATCCGGCCTGTACAATGGGCGGGGATAGGAGGGATCCGGCCTGTACAATGGGCGGGGATAGGAGGGATCCGGCCTGTACAATGGGCGGGGATAGGGGGGATCCGGCCTGTACAATGGGCGGGGATAGGGGGGATCCGGCCTGTACAATGGGCGGGGATAGGGGGGATCCGGCCTGTACAATGGGCGGGGATAGGGGGGATCCGGCCTGTACAATGGGCGGGGATAGGGGGGATCCGGCCTGTACAATGGGCGGGGGAATAGGAGGGATCCGGCCTGTACAATGGGCGGGATAGGGGGGATCCGGCCTGTACAATGGGCGGGGATAGGGGGGATCGGGGATAGGGGGGATCGGCCTGTACAATGGGCGGGGATAGGGGGGGCCTGTATCGGGGGAATAGGAGGGATCGGCCTGTACAATGGGCGGGGGAATAGGAGGGATCCGGCCTGTACAATGGGCGGGGGAATAGGAGGGATCCGGCCTGTACAATGGGCGGGGGAATAGGAGGGATCCGGCCTGTACAATGGGCGGGGGAATAGGAGGGATCCGGCCTGTACAATGGGCGGAGAATAGGAGGGATCCGGCCTGTACAATGGGCGGGGAATAGGAGGGATCCGGCCTGTACAATGGGCGGGGATAGGAGGGATCCGGCCTGTACAATGGGCGGGGATAGGAGGGATCCGGCCTGTACAATGGACGGGGATAGGAGGGATCCGGCCCCCGACGACGGGGGGGGGGGGGGAATGCAGGCTGTAGAATGGACGGGGGGGGGGGGGGGGATCCGGGCTGTAGAATGGACAGGGGAGGAGATCCGGAATGTTTAATGGACGGGGAAGGAGATCCGGGCTGTATAATGAAGAGGACAGTTTCTCCCCCCACCTACCTTATAAATGAGCTCCACGATGACCAACTGTAGGATGTCCCCGAAGGTGTGGACCTGGTCTATACAGGTACTCAGGTAGTCCAGGGCGCGGTCCTGGGGGGGGACAAGGTGTTACAATTACTGTATATACAATCACAACCTACAAAGTGTGAGTCGCCCCGTCACCGCGTTCAAAGCCGCCGTACCCAGCGGGACAGGAGGGGCCACCATACTGGTCTGATAAAGAGACCCCGTCACCAACTTAAAGAAATTACAAAAAAAAAAAGGGAAGAAGAGTACAGGCGCGTCATACCTGGTCAGCGTGAATCAGCATCATGAAAGCGTTTCTCTTACAGCTGGAATCCTTCTCATTCACCAGGAAGTCGTGGATGAGCTCTGGGGCGTCCGGGATCAGGTGCTCAAAGTTTCTGGAAAAATGAGAGTTATGTGTCAAGTCTCAGAGATTGTCCAACAAGACAGGACAGGACCTCTTCAAATGTCTGGACTGGTCTGCAGCAGATCTCACACCTTACAATCTTCCCAAAACATCTCACTAGAGCAAATTACATGATCGATATACAGGAAGCCCCGCCCTGAGGGGAGGGGTCAGACATCAATAATGGATACTCTCAGGTCTCACCTGTATATGGCAAGTGTGACCCATATATCAAAGCAGGAAGCCCCACCCTGAGGGGAGGGGTCAGACATCACTAGTTGATGCACTCAAGTCTCACTTGTATAGATGACAAGTATATATCAGAATAGGAAGCCCCGCCCTGAGGGGAGGGGTCAGACAACATTAGATGATGGACTCAAAGTCTCACCTGTATATATGACCTCAAGTATATATTAGAATAGGAAGCCCCTCCCCAGACATCACTAGTTGATGCTCTTTTGTCTCACCTGTATATAAGATGTATATATCCCATATATCAGGACAGGAAGCCCCACCCTGAAGGGAGGGGTCAGACATCACCGGTAGATGTACTCACACATTTTATATATCGCACACATCACTAGCAGATGCTCGTGTCTCACCTATATATATGACCCATATATCAGGACAGAAAGCCCCACCCTGAAGGGAGGGGTCAGACATCACCGGTAGATGTACTCACACATTTTATATATCGCACACATCACTAGCAGATGCTCGTGTCTCACCTATATATATGACCCATATATCAGGACAGAAAGCTCCGCCCTAAAGGGAGGGGTCAGACATCACTAACAGATGCTCTTTTGTCTTACCTGTATATAAGACCCATTATGTCAGGAAGCTCCGCCCTGAGGGGGAGGGGTCAGACATCACTAGCAGATGCTCGTGTCTCACCTGTATATATGCCCCTTATATCAGGACAGGAAGCCCTGCCCCAAGAGGAGGAGTCAGACATCACTAGCAGATACTCGTCTCACCTGTATATATAACCCATATATGAGGACAAGAAGCTCCACCCTGATGGGAGGGGGTCAAACATCACCTGTATATACAACCCATATATCAGGACAGGAAACCACGCCCTGAGGGAAGGGGTCAGACATCACTAGCAGATGCTCTTGTCTCACCTGTATATACTACCCATATATCAGGACAGGAAGCCCCCGCCCGGAGGGGAGGGGTCAGACATCACTAGTAGATGCTCTCACCTGTATATACAACCCATATATCAGGACAGGAAGCCCCCATCCTGAGGGGAGGGTTCGGACATCAGTAGTAGATACTCTCACCTGTATATGGTATAAATGGCGAGCACAGCGTTCCGTCGGACATAACTGTGGCGGTGCTCCAGACACGCCCGGATGGCCGGCATTAGGGGTTCCAGCAGCTCTGCCTCCTTTAACTTACACAGGAATCGCAGGGTGGAGCCGCGGATAAACTCGTTGGGGTGTTGGAGATCCTGGGGGGGGGACACACACAAAGAGTCGGTAAGTACAAATAAAAGCTCTTCCCTCCCCATCTTGACTGTCCCGCCTCTTTTCATGCATTGGATTTCAGTTCTTGCAATCAGGAAGCATCACAGGTGGGCGGTCAGCATGCAAATACAGCTTGCCTAGCAACGCCCACTCCCCCTGACACCCACCAATGTATTTAATTATTTGCATAGCTCCTCCCAAATCCCCACCCACTACTTGAAAGCTCTTAAGAGGAGTACTGGGCTGAGATGTATTCAGAAAGCCCCTGCCACCAGCCATGATCTGCATAGAGAAGTACAGAGACCCATCGATGAGGAGTCCATGGTAGGCGGGACTTACCTTCCTGTAGGCGTCACAGACGAGGATCATCTCCTGCAGCAGTTTGCCATCTGGGGTGGTTTTGGGGACGATCTCCCAGAAGACGAGGAGAAGCTTCTTGATGGTGTGATCCTGGAGGGGGAGGACGAAGCGGATGATGGTCATCAGGAGTCCCGGGAGCTTCTCTCCATTCAGGATCATAATGATCACCTTCTTCAGGGCCTCCGTTTTCGACTTCACATCTCCCTTCTCTACGGAGAGAGAGGCAGCAAAACATCACAATCCCGCCCAGATTCCCCCCATCTGTGAACCCTCTGGGGGGGGGGGGGGGAGATTCCCCCATCTGTAAACCCTCTGGGGGGGGGGGAGATTCCCCCATCTGTAAACCCTCTGGGGGGGGGGGGGGGAGATTCCCCCATCTGTAAACCCTCTGGGGGGGGGGGGGAGATTCCCCCCTCTGTAAACCCTCTGGGGGGGGGGGGGGGGAGATTCCCCCATCTGTAAACCCTCTGGGGGGGGGGGGAGATTCCCCCATCTGTAAACCCTCTGGGGGGGGGGGGAGATTCCCCCACCTGTAAACCCTCTGGGGGGGGGGGGATTCCCCCACCTGTAAACCCTCGGGGGGGGGGGGGATTCCCCCATCTGTAAACCCTCTGGGGGGGGGATTCCCCCATCTGTAAACCCTCTGGGGGGGGGGGATTCCCCCATCTGTAAACCCTCTGGGGGGGGGGATTCCCCCATCTGTAAACCCTCTGGGGGGGGGGGGATTCCCCCATCTGTAAACCCTCTGGGGGGGGGGGGGATTCCCCCATCTGTAAACCCTCTGGGGGGGGGGGATTCCCCCATCTGTAAACCCTCTGGGGGGGGGGGATTCCCCCATCTGTAAACCCTCTGGGGGGGGGGGGATTCCCCCATCTGTAAACCCTCTGGGGGGGGATTCCCCCATCTGTAAACCCTCTGGGGGGGATTCCCCCATCTGTAAACCCTCTGGGGGGGGGATTCCCCCATCTGTAAACCCTCTGGGGGGGGGGATTCCCCCATCTGTAAACCCTCTGGGGGGGGGGATTCCCCCATCTGTAAACCCTCTGGGGGGGGGATTCCCCCATCTGTAAACCCTCTGGGGGGGGGGGGGGATCACCCATCTGTAAACCCTCTGGGGGGGGGGGGGGAGATTCCCCCATCTGTAAACCCTCTGGGGGGGGGGGGGAGATTCCCCCATCTGTAAACCCTCTGGGGGGGGGGGGGAGATTCCCCCATCTGTAAACCCTCTGGGGGGGGGGGGGGAGATTCCCCCATCTGTAAACCCTCTGGGGGGGGGGGAGATTGGGGGGGGGGAGATTCCCCCATCTGTAAACCCTCTGGGGGGGGGGAGATTCCCCCATCTGTAAACCCTCTGGGGGGGGGGGAGATTCCCCCATCTGTAAACCCTCTGGGGGGGGGGGGAGATTCCCCCATCTGTAAACCCTCTGGGGGGGGGGGAGATTCCCCCATCTGTAAACCCTCTGGGGGGGGGGGGGAGATTCCCCCATCTGTGAACCCTCTGGGGGGGGGGGGAGATTCCCCCATCTGTAAACCCTCTGGGGGGGGGAATATTCCCCCATCTGTGAACCCTCTGGGGGGGGGGGGAATATTCCCCCATCTGTGTCCCCATTGGGGGGGGGGGGGATATTCCCCCATCTGTGAACCCCCTCTGGGGGGGGGAATATTGCCCCCATCTGGTCCCCATTGGGGGGGGGCGGGGAATATGCCCCCATCTGTGAACCCTCTGGGGAGGGGGGGGGGTGAATATGCCCCCATCTGTGAACCCTCTGGGGGGGGGGAATATGCCCCCATCTGTGAACCCTCTGGGGGGGGGGGGGGGGAATATGCCCCCATCTGTGAACCCTCTGGGGGGGGGGGGAATATGCCCCCATCTGTGAACCCTCTGGGGGGGGGGGGGAGAATATGCCCCCATCTGTGAACCCTCTGGGGGGGGGGGAATATGCCCCCATCTGTGAACCCTCTGGGGGGGGGGAATATGCCCCCATCTGTGTCCCCACTGGGGGGGGGGAATATTCCCCCATCTGTGTCCCCACTGGGGGGGGGGGGGGGAATATTCCCCCATCTATATTCCCCCATCTGTGTCCCCACTGGGGGGGGGGATATTCCCCCATCTGTGTCCCCACTGGGGGGGAAGAATATTCCCCCATCTGTGTCCCCACTGGGGGGGGGGGGATTTCCCTTGACATCCTGTCCCAGACACACAAGAGGAAACTTCCCCTTAGATGAGGTGTCCCCCATAGGAGAAATTAACCTCTATCTCTGTTCTGGTGACAACTGTATCATTTGGCCTCTCCCAGCCAATGTAGTGAGAGCTGGCAGTCCTCTGATAGGGGGCGGTCCTTACCCAGGTCGGTCTTCAGGCTGATCTCAGACGGAGGTTCAGAGTCCTGAGGGACATTGATGAGGGTATAACAAACATTCTCTGCCGCCGTCATGGCTGCCACTTCTCTACGCCGTCCAATAGGGATCGCTGTGCGGCAGGTAGGTGGCCCTGACAAGATAAGAAAGGACAGATTGGCACTGCAGTCCTCTGTCACCCGTCTCGGCGCTCTCCCATCACACATATCTCCACTCTCCCGTCTCGGCGCTCTCCCGTCACACATATCTCCACTCTCCCGTCACACATATCTCCACTCTCCCGTCACACATATCTCCACTCTCCCGTCACACATATCTCCACTCTCCCGTCTCGGCGCTCTCCCGTCACACATATCTCCACTCTCCCGTCACACATATCTCCACTCTCCCGTCTCTGCACTCTCCCGTCTCTGCTCGCGCTCTCCCGTCACTCTCCCTCTCCCTCTCTGTCACACATATCTCCACTCTCCCGTCTCTCCACTCTCCCGTCACAACATATCCACCACTCTCCCTCACACATATCTCCACTCTCCCGCACACATATCTCCACTCTCCCGCTCTCCCGTCACACATATCTCCACTCTCCCGTCTCTGCACTCTCCCGTCACACATCTCCACTCTCCCGTCACACATATCTGCACTCTCCCGTCACACATATCTCCACTCTCCCGTCACACATATCTCCACTCTCCCGTCACACATATCTCCACTCTCCCGTCACACATATCTCCACTCTCCCGTCACACATATCTCCACTCTCCCGTCACACATATCTCCACTCTCCCGTCACACATATCTCCACTCTCCCGTCTCTGCATATCTCCCTCACCCATCTCACACTCTCCCGTCACACATATCTCCACTCTCCCGTCACACATATCTCCACTCTCCCGTCACACATATCTCCACTCTCCCGTCACACATATCTCCACTCTCCCGTCACACATATCTCCACTCTCCCGTCACACATATCTCCACTCTCCCGTCTCTGCACTCTCCCGTCACACATATCTCCACTCTCCCGTCTCTGCGCTCTCCCGTCACACATATCTCCACTCTCCCGTCACACATATCTCCACTCTCCCGTCACACATATCTCCACTCTCCCGTCACACATATCTCCACTCTCCCGTCACACATATCTCCACTCTCCCGTCACACATATCTCCACTCTCCCGTCACACATATCTCCACTCTCCCGTCTCTGCACTCTCCCGCCACACATATCTCCACTCTTCCGTCTCTGCACTCTCCCGTCACACATATCTCCACTCTCCCGTCACACATATCTCCACTCTCCCGTCACACATATCTCCACTCTCCCGTCACACATATCTCCACTCTCCCGTCACACATATCTCCACTCTCCCGTCACACATATCTCCACTCTCCCGTCACACATATCTCCACTCTCCCGTCACACATATCTCCACTCTCCCGTCACGCATATCTCCACTCTCCCGTCACGCATATCTCCACTCTCCCGTCACGCATATCTCCACTCTCCCGTCACGCATATCTCCACTCTCCCGTCACGCATATCTCCACTCTCCCGTCACGCATATCTCCACTCTCCCGTCTCGGCGCTCTCCCGTCACACATATCTCCACTCTCCCGTCACCCGTCTCGGTGCTCTCCCGTCACACGTCTCAGTGGTCTACCGTCACACATATCTCCACTCTCCCGTCTCGGCGCTCTCCCGTCACACATATCTCCACTCTCCCGTCACACATATCTCCACTTTCCCGTCTCGGCGCTCTCCCGTCACACATATCTCCACTCTCCCGTCTCGGCGCTCTCCCGTCACACATATCTCCCACTCTCCCGTCACCCAGTCTCGGTGCTCTCCCGTCACACGTCTCAGTGGTCTACCGTCACACATATCTCCACTCTCCCGTCTCGGCGCTCTCCCGTCACACATATCTCCACTCTCCCGTCTCGGCGCTCTCCCGTCACACATATCTCCACTCTCCCGTCTCTGCACTCTCCCGTCACACATATCTCCACTCTCCCGTCTCTGCACTCTCCCGTCACACATATCTCCACTCTCCCGTCTCTGCACTCTCCCGTCACACATATCTCCACTCTCCCGTCTCTGCACTCTCCCGTCACACATATCTCCACTCTCCCGTCTCTGCACTCTCCCGTCTCTGCACTCTCCCGTCACACATATCTCCACTCTCCCGTCTCTGCACTCTCCCGTCACACATATCTCCACTCTCCCGTCTCTGCACTCTCCCGTCACACATATCTCCACTCTCCCGTCTCTGCACTCTCCCGTCACACATATCTCCACTCTCCCGTCTCTGCACTCTCCCGTCACACATATCTCCACTCTCCCGTCTCTGCACTCTCCCGTCACACATATCTCCACTCTCCCGTCTCTGCACTCTCCCGTCACACATATCTCCACTCTCCCGTCACACATATCTCCACTCTCCCGTCTCTGCACTCTCCCGTCACACATATCTCCACTCTCCCGTCTCTCCACTCTCCCGGCACTCTCCCGCTCTCCCGTCTCGGCGCTCTCCCGTCACACATATCTCCACTCTCCCGTCACACATATCTCCACTCTCCCGTCTCTGCACTCTCCCGTCACACATATCTCCACTCTCCCGTCACACATATCTCCACTCTCCCGTCACACATATCTCCACTCTCCCGTCTCTGCACTCTCCCGTCACACATATCTCCACTCTCCCGTCTCTGCACTCTCCCGTCACACATAGCTCCACTCTCCCGTCTCTGCACTCTCCCGTCACACATATCTCCACTCTCCCGTCTCTGCACTCTCCCGTCACACATATCTCCACTCTCCCGTCTCTGCACTCTCCCGTCTCGGCGCTCTCCCGTCACCCGTCTCGGCGCTCTCCCGTCACACATATCTCCACTCTCCCGTCTCGGCGCTCTCCCGTCACACATATCTCCACTCTCCCGTCTCGGCGCTCTCCCGTCACACATATCTCCACTCTCCTGTCTCGGCGCTCTCCACTCTCCCGTCTCGGCGCTCTCCCGTCACGGCGCTCTCCCGTCACACATATCTCCACTCTCCCGTCTCGGCGCTCTCCCGTCACACATATCTTCACTCTCCCGTCTCGGCGCTCTCCACTCTCCCGTCTCGGCGCTCTCCCGTCACCCGTCTCGGCGCTCACCAGTCTCTGCACTCTCCTGATTGGACACATTCTGTACCCTGACAGTCTCCTATCACAGGCCTCTCCCTCCTCTCCAGTCTCTGTGCTGTCCCGTCTCCCATCTCTGCCCTCTCCTGATTGGACACATTCTGTACCCTGACAGTCTCCTATCACAGGCCTCTCCCTCCTCTCCAGTCTCTGTGCTGTCCCGTCTCCCATC
The DNA here is from genome assembly GCA_029574335.1 of Rana kukunoris. Classification (NCBI taxonomy): domain Eukaryota; kingdom Metazoa; phylum Chordata; class Amphibia; order Anura; family Ranidae; genus Rana; species Rana kukunoris. The sequence goes on from JAJQKJ010002587.1 coordinate 73,440, forward strand.
TCTGCCCTCTCCTGATTGGACACATTCTGTACCCTGACAGTCTCCTATCACAGGCCTCTCCCTCCTCTCCAGTCTCTGTGCTGTCCTGTCTCCCATCTCTGCCCTCTCCTGATTGGACACATTCTGTACCCTGACAGTCTCCTATCACAGGCCTCTCCCTCCTCTCCAGTCTCTGTGCTGTCCCGTCTCCCATCTCTGCCCTCTCCTGATTGGACATAGTCTGTACCCGGACAGTCTCCTATCACAGGTCTCTCCCTCCTCTCTGCACTCTCATGTCACACATCTGCACTCTCATGTCACACGTCTCCATTCTCCTGTCACACGTCTCCGTCCTCCTCTGATTGGACACATTCTGTTTCCGGACAGTCTCTCCTATCACAGGCCTCTCCCTCCTCTCTAGTGACCCAAAAACGGACCCCCGCGCCTAAGGGGCCCCCGAGGCTTCTATTCCCGGAGGATTGAGGGCCCCGGAGGGGAAGGGTGAGGAGGACACACATCCGGTACACGGGGAGGTGTCGGGGGCCCCTGAAGAGGAGGTCAGGGGGGTGAAGGTGAGGGGCCCCGGACCCTGTACTCTACCTGCTCCCGCCCGGTTATAGCAGGTCTCGGCTCGGTGACGTGGAAGAGCTCCGGACACATCGACTGTGCGTAACCCCGCCCACAAAGCGCCGGAACTTCCGTCACCCCGGAACGCAGGAAGGCGGAAGTACAGAAAAGCTGAAACGCAGATTGACGGATTTCCGCGTTGGGTGACCGGATGTTGTTACAAAGCCGAAGGAAGTGACGTTGAGAGGTCGTGACCGCACCCAGTGGCGACATCAGTGCAGATTGGCACCAGTATTGTCCAACCAGAGACCGGGAGAATGAAAGGGAGACACCTGATTGGCCGCGGCGAGGACATTTTAACTCAAAATTAATAACCAGGATTTATATTATATTATTATTATGATGATTATTATTATACAGGATTTATATATAATTATTTTTATTCTGGATTTATGTTAATAATACGAATAATAAAATCTAAATCATGAATATTAATAATAACAACAGTAATATTAATTTAACCCCTTACTGGGCACTTAACCACTTGCTTACTGGGCACATAAACCCCCTTCGTGCCCAGGCGAAATTTCAGCTTCCGGCACTGCGTCGCTTTTACTGACATTTGCACGGTCGTGCGACGTGGCTCCCAAACAAAATTGGCGTCCTTTTTTTCCCACAAATAGAGTTTTATTTTGCTGGTATTTGATCACCTCTGCGGTTTTTATTTGTTGCGCTATAAACAAAAAAAGAGCGACAATTTAAAAAAATATATATATTTTTTACTTGTTGCTATAAGAAATATCCCAATTAAAAAAAAAAAAAAAAATTCTCAGTTAAGGCCTATAGGTATTTTTCTACGTATTTTTGTAAAAAAAAACCGCAACAAGCGACTGGTTTGCGCAAAAATTATAGCGCCTACAAAATAGGGGACAGAATTATGATTTTTTTTATTATTTTTCTTTTACTAGTAATGGCGGCAATCTGTGATTTTTATTGGGACTGCGATATTGCGGCGGACACATTGGACACTTTTGACACAAATTTGGGACCATTCACATTTATACAGCGATCAGTGCTATAAAAATTCACTAATTACTGTATAAATGTGACTGGCAGTGAAGGGGTTAACATTAGGGGGTGAGGAAGGGGTCAAATGTATTCCCTGGGTGTGTTCTAACTGTGGGGGGAGGGGACTGACTGGGGGAGGTGACCGATGGTGTGTCCCCCTATGTACAAGGGACTCTCCCTGACAGGACGTGGAGCTCTGTGTTTACACATAGAGCTCCACGTCCCTGCTGTCACCTGCTGTGTTCCCGCGGATCGCGTGTACCCGGCAGACAGCGCGGCCACCAGGTACACACATCGGCTCTTCAGCGATGCGCTGGGACAGTGTTTACCCGCTGCGCGCCACTCAGTGGCGCACGCGGGTAATGCACTTAAAAAGACATCCAAAGACGTCCACTCGGCACTTGAGAGGACGTCTTTCGTCCATAGCGCGGATCTCAAGTGGTTAAGCGCCCCTCCTGCCCAGACCAATTTTCAGGCTTCAGCGCTCTTACACTTTAAATGACAATTACTAAGTCATGCAACACTGTACCCAAATTATTTTTTTGTCCTTTTTTTTTCCACAAATAGAGCTTTCTTTTGGTGGTATTTGATCACCTCTGCGGTTTTTAATTTTTGGGCTATTAATGAAAAAAGACTGAAAATTTAGGAAAAATAAATAAATTCTTAGTTTCTGTGATAACATTTTGCAAATTATTACCTTTTCTTTATACATTTTGGCCACAATTTATACTGCTACATGTCTTTGATAAAAAAATAACCCACATTTTTGGAAATTATTTGGTCTGTGTGAAAGTTTTAGAGTCTACAAGCTATAGTGCAAATCATAGAAAATTGATTGCACTGATGAGGTGGCACAGATGGCACTGATGAGGCGGCACAGATGGTACTGAGGCAATACAGATGGCACTAATGAGGCGGCACAGATGGCACTGACATGGGTACTGATGTGCACCAATAAGGAGGCACAGATGTGTACTAATTCACTGCGGCACAGGTGGGCACTAATGAGGTGGCACAGGTGGGCACTGATGAGGTGGCACAGGTGGGCACTGATTGCAGATGTGCACTGATCACAGGTGGTACTGGTGGCACAGGTGGCACTGGGCACTGATTGGGTTCTTTGTAAAGTTATATTACTTTTTCACTTATGTAGCTAACTCACAGATGCTCTCCCTCCTCACACGCGCTGTCTGTGTGAGGAGCGGAAAGCCGGCAATGAGAGATGATCTCATATGTTTACATTTGAGATCATCTCTCATTGGCCACAACGATCGCGCTGTAAATAGCCGCTGTGATTGGCTATTTACCGCGATCTGTGAATGGCTGTGTCCAAGGGACACGGCCAGCACAGAAGTTCCCCGATGCGCGCTCGGGAGCGAGAAAAGGGGCGGCCGTAAAAAGACGTCCACCTCCTGTATCGTGTCCTCAGCCTCTGTCCACCTCCTGTATCGTGTCCTCAGCCTCTGTCCACCTCCTGTATCGTGTCCTCAGCCTCTGTCCACCTCCTGTATCGTGTCCTCAGCCTCTGTCCACCTTCTGTATCGTGTCCTCAGCCTCTGTCCACCTCCTGTATCGTGTCCTCGGCCTCTGTCCACCTCCTGTATCGTGTCCTCAGCCTCTGTCCACCTCCTGTATCGTGTGCTCAGCCTCTGTCCACCTCCCGTATCGTGTCCTCAGCCTCTGTCCACCTCCTGTATCGTGTCCTCAGCCTCTGTCCCTCGGCCTCTGTCCACCTTCTGTATCGTGTCCTCGTTCCACCTCCTGCCTCTGTCCACCTTCTGTATCGTGTCCTCACCCTCTGTCCACCTCCTGTATCGTGTCCTCAGCCTCTGTCCACCTCCTGTATCGTGTCCTCAGCCTCTGTCCACCTTCTGTATCGTGTCCTCAGCCTCTGTCCACCTTCTGTATCGTGTCCTCAGCCTCTGTCCACCTCCTGTATCGTGTCCTCAGCCTCTGTCCACCTCCTGTATCGTGTCCTCAGCCTCTGTCCACCTTCTGTATCGTGTCCTCGGCCTCTGTCCACCTTCTGTATCGTGTGCTCAGCCTCTGTCCACCTTCTGTATCGTGTCCTCAGCCTCTGTCCACCTTCTGTATCGTGTCCTCGGCCTCTGTCCACCTCCTGTATCGTGTCCTCGGCCTCTGTCCAGCCTCTGTCCACCTTCTGTATCGTGTCCTCAGCCTCTGCCTCTGTCCACCTTCTGTATCGTGTCCTCAGCCTCTGTCCACCTTCTGTATCGTGTCCTCAGCCTCTGTCCACCTTCTGTATCGTGTCCTCAGCCTCTGTCCACCTTCTGTATCGTGTCCTCAGCCTCTGTCCACCTTCTGTATCGTGTCCTCAGCCTCTGTCCACCTTCTGTATCGTGTCCTCAGCCTCTGTCCACCTTCTGTATCGTGTCCTCAGCCTCTGTCCACCTTCTGTATCGTGTCCTCAGCCTCTGTCCACCTTCTGTATCGTGTCCTCACCCTCTGTCCACCTCTGTCGTGTCCTCAGCCTCTGTCCACCTGTATCGTGTCCTCAGCCTCTGTCCACCTCCTGTATCGTGTCCTCAGCCTCTGTCCACCTCCTGTATCGTGTCCTCACCCTCTGTCCACCTCCTGTATCGTGTCCTCACCTCTGTCTGTATCGTGTCCTCACCTCTGTCCACCTTCTGTATCGTGTCCTCAGCCTCTGTCCACCTCTGTCCCTCAGCTTCTGTCCACCTTCTGTATCGTGTCCTCAGCCTCTGTCCACCTCCTGTATCGTGTCCTCAGCCTCTGTCCACCTCCTGTATCGTGTCCTCAGCCTCTGTCCACCTCTTTATCGTGTCCTCAGCCTCTGTCCACCTCCTGTATCGTGTCCTCAGACCTCTGTCCACCTCCTGTATCGTGTCCTCAGCCTCTGTCCACCTTCCACCTGTATCGTGTCCTCAGCCTCTGTCCCCACCTCGGTCCACCTCCTGTATCGTGTCCTCAGCCTCTGTCCACCTTCTTTATCTGTATCGTGTCCTCGGCCTCTGTCCAGCCTCTGTCCACCTCCTGTATCGTGTCCTCAGCCTCTGTCCACCTTCTGTTATCGTCCACCTCCTTATCGTCCTCATCCTCAGCCTCTGTCCACCTCCTGTATCGTGTCCTCGGCCTCTGTCCACCTCCTGTATCGTGTCCTCAGCCTCTGTCCACCTTCTGTATCGTGTCCTCAGACTCGGTCCACCTCCTGCATCGTGTCCTCAGCCTCTGTCCACCTCCTGTATCGTGTCCTCAGCCTCTGTCCACCTCCTGTATCGTGTCCTCAGCCTCTGTCCACCTCCTGTATCGTGTCCTCAGCCTCTGTCCACCTTCTGTATCGTGTCCTCAGCCTCTGTCCCCCTTCTGTATCAGGGGGAGGAGTCAGACATTTGGGGAGAGGAGACTATAGGATAAAACCCAGAACCGCCAACCTGGAACCATCTCATGGTGCTGTTTGTAAATGTTGGAATCCTGCCAGTACATTTTATTGCCATGATCTGCATTGCATAGAGAAGTACAGAGACCCAGTGATGACATCAGTGGGACTAAAATAAGTCATGTAATAAAAACTAAAAGGTATGTTGATGAGGGGGGGGGGGAACCAGGGACAGTGAAATAGAAGCCCATTAAACTTCATCTTTAAAGTTTTTCCTCTCTGATTGTCAGTGCAGGCCACTAGTGGGCGACACATCTCCGGCCATGGCAGCTCTCCGGCCTCCCCGCCCCCGGGCTCAGTGCCACGCCAGATGTTGGCGATGGAAGCCGCCCGTGCCGGGTTCAGGGGACAAGCTCCTCTGGCTGGATTTTATGGAAGGGGTGTGGCCGTATTGTTTCCCCTCCGAGGGGTAATTACAGAAACAATCCGACTCGCCGCCAAACTTCCCGTCCGGAACCATTTCCTTCCCCCGCAGTGTCCTGAGGAGACGTCTGACCACGAGAAGCCTGCGCTAAATTACAGGGCGACTCCGGGGTAATTACAGGAACCATCGACCCCGAAAGACGAGCCAAGAGGGACATTCACCACCCAACCGCAGGAGGATCTCCGACCGAGAGAAGGAGGAGCATGGAGAGGACACGGGGTGCACTCATCATCCTCAGGGGGGCTCAGTCTATATCTGTGTGAGGGGATTAATACAGTATCTCACAAAAGTAAGTACACCCCTCACATTTGTGCAACTCTTTTCTTGTATCTTCTCATGTGACAACACTGAAGAAATTACACTTTGTATCTACAATGTAAAGTAGTGAGTGTACAGCTTGTATAACAGTGTATATTTGCTGTTGGATGTCCTCAAAGGGAAGGGGGAGGAGCGCAAAGTCTCCAACATCCACCAGCTCTGTGATGTCATCATGGGGGAGGGGAAGAGGACTCTAGTGACAACCTGTGAAGCTCTGGTGACCTCCATGCCCAAGAGGGTTAAAAACAATGGCGGCCACACAAAATATTGACACTTTGGGCCCAATTTGGAGATTTTCACTTAGGGGTGTGCTGACTTTTGTTGGCAGCGGTTTAGACATGAATGGCCGTGTGTTGAGTTATTTGTTATACAAGCTGTACACTCACTACACAACATTGGAGACACAAAGACCCCTCCCCCATGTACACTCACTACACAACATTGGAGATACAAAGTGACATTTTTTCAGTGTTGTCACATGAAAAGATACAAGAAATGTCACTGAGGGGTGTTCTTACGTTTTTCAGATACTGTACATCCAGGGTACTAAATATCATCTAAATCCATCAGTCATGTGACTTCTTCTAGAATCTTCTTCCAGATCTGTGCAGTAATCCCGTATGAGACTATAGTATAGTATATTTCTATAGTGGGTGGAGCCTGTTGGCCCCTCCCACAGCTCTGCTGACTCTCCTTGTGCAGGGGGACTGGTCTTGTCTCCATCCTATCCTGTAGTGGGTGGAGCCTGATGGGCCCCCTCCTACAACTCTGCTCTCTCCTTGTGCAGTGACTGGTTTTGTCTCCACCCCCTCCTGTAGTGGGTGGAGCCTGAGCCCCTCCCACAGCTCTGCCCTCTCCTAGTGCAGGGTGACTTGTCTTGTCCCTGACCCCTCCTGTAGTGGGTGGAGCCTGATGGGCCCCTCCTACAACTCTGGTCTCTACTAGTGCAGGGTGACTTGTCTTGTCCCTGACCCCTCCTGTAGTGGGTGGAGCCTGATGGGCCCCTCCTACAACTCTGCTCTTTCCTAGTGCAGGGTGACTTGTCTTGCCCGTTACCCGTCCTGTAGTGGGTGGAGCCTGATGGGCCCCTCCTACAACTCTGCTCTCTACTAGTTCAGGGTGACTTGTCTTGTCCCTGACCCCTCCTGTAGTGGGTGGAGCCTGATGGGCCCCTCCTACAACTCTGGTCTCTACTAGTGCAGGGTGACTTGTCTTGTCCCTGACCCCTCCTGTAGTGGGTGGAGCCTGATGGGCCCCTCCTACAACTCTGCTCTCTACTAGTGCAGGGTGACTTGTCTTGTCCCTGACCCCTCCTGTAGTGGGTGGAGCCTGATGGGCCCCTCCTACAACTCTGCTCTCTACTAGTGCAGGGTGACTTGTCTTGTCCCTGACCCCTCCTGTAGTGGGTGGAGCCTGATGGGCCCCTCCTACAACTCTGCTCTTTCCTAGTGCAGGGTGACTTGTCTTGCCCTTTACCCGTCCTGTAGTGGGTGAAGCCTGATGGGCCCCTCCTACAACTCTGCTCTCTACTAGTTCAGGGTGACTTGTCTTGTCCCTGACCCCTCCTGTAGTGGGTGGAGCCTGATGGGCCTCTCCTACAACTCTGGTCTCTACTAGTGCAGGGTGACTTGTCTTGTCCCTGACCCCTCCTGTAGTGGGTGGAGCCTGATGGGCCCCTCCTACAACTCTGCTCTCTACTAGTGCAGGGTGACTTGTCTTGCCCGTTACCCGTCCTGTAGTGGGTGGAGCCTGATGGGCCCCTCCTACAACTCTGGTCTCTACTAGTGCAGGGTGACTTCTTGTCTTGTCCCTGACCCCCCCCTCCTGTAGTGGGTGGAGCCTGATGGGCCCCTCCTACAACTCTGCTCTCTACTAGTGCAGGGTGACTTGTCTTGTCCCTGACCCCTCCTGTAGTGGGTGGAGCCTGATGGGCCCCTCCTACAACTCTGCTCTCTACTAGTGCAGGGTGACTTGTCTTGTCCCTGACCCCTCCTGTAGTGGGTGGAGCCTGCCAGGCCCTGCCCACAGGTAATGTAAAGTGATAACGTCACTGCTAGATTTACATGGTAATAACCGGGATTGCAAAGGCTGGATTTATATCCTTTGGGCCAGATTCAGAAAGAATCGCCTATCTTTCCGGAGGCGTAGCGTATCTCATTTACACTACGCCGTCGTAACTTTGAGAGGCAGGTGCCGTATTCACAGAGCACTTGCGGCCAAAGTTACGGCGGCGTAGTGTAAATGTGCAGGCGTGAGCCCGCGTAATTCAAAGTAGGCTGGTAGTGGGCGTGTTGTATGTAAACTAATCGTGACCCCACGTAAATGACGCGCCAAACGAACTGCGCATGTGCCGGCCGTGGACATATCCCAGTGCGCATGCTCCAAAATCACGTTGGAAATATTCATTAATATCGACGTGAACGTAACTTACGCCCAGCCCCATACCGAACGACTTACGCAAACGACGTAAACGACGTACAATTCGACGCTGCTCCGACACCCATACTTAACATGGGCTGCGCCTCATATAGCAGGGGTAACTTTACGCCGGTCGAACGCCTACGTAAACGACGTATATCAATACGACGGGCGCAACTACATTCGTGAATTGGCGTATCTACCTAATTTGCATATTCAACGCGTAAATCTACAGAAGCGCCACCTAGCGGCCAGCATAAATATGCAACTAAGATACGACGGCGTAAGAGACTTACGTCAGTCGGATCTTGCCTAAATTCTGGCATATCTGATTCTTTGAATCAGGCGTCGAGGTACGACGGCACTCATTCGAACTTACGACGGCGTATCTGGAGATACGCTGTTGTAAGTCCTTTCTGAATCTGGCCCTTTGTGTCTATTGAGGAATCCGATTACATGACAGTTTTTGGGCCCGGAGTTCAGCTTTAAACCTCAATATTTATTTTATGGCACCGACGCGCCATTTAAAATATCTTCGAATCAAGATGAGAAAATTGAATTGTAAAGAAACAGAAAATTAAATTGTGAGAAAGGACAGGAGCGTGCGCGGTCAGCGCAGCGTTTTATTGCACAGCAGTACTAATAATAAAATACAGTAAAACCTTGGTTTGAGAGTAACTTGGTTTGAGAGCGTTTTGCAAGACAAGCAAAATGTTTTAATAAATTTTGCCTGGATATACAAGCGATGTCTTGATATAAGAGTAGCGTCATGTCACCACTAAGTATAAAAGAGAAGAGAGGAGCCTCTAAGTGTAGCAATATGGTTACATGTAATGAAGGGACAACATTTAGCAACTTACTGCTACACTTAGAGGCGCCTCTCTCTTCTCTTTTATACCCTGTAAAAAAAAAAATGCTTTGATATACAAGTGCTTTGGATTACAAGCATGTTTCTGGAATGAATTATCCTCGCAATCCGAGGATTTACTGTAGAGGTAAACATCTTTACTTTTTCTCCCTCCTTTGGTACAGCTCAGTGCTGCTGATTTCCTGCAGCCTCTTTCTGTCCACAGCAATGGCTACACGGCCTATCTCAGGGCGGGTTCCCCATCGACAGGGCTGTCTTAATGAGAGGGCACACCTGGGAACTGCCCAGGGGCCCACCTGGGAACTGCCCAGGGGCCCCAGCTGCATGGGGGCCCCTGCACTTTTCCCAAAGCAGATGGTCCTTGGGCCCACGCTGCCCCGAAATTGGGGGCCCCCATGATGGCACTGAGAGTGATAGATACACAGGGGTGGCAGTCTGCCTCCTACCTACTCGTCTGTTTTTCTGTCATCGTTGTAGGGGCCCCAGAGTATTATTTTGCCCAGGGGCCCGTGATGCTATTAAGACGGCCCTGCCCAACGATGACAACAGGGGACCAATTTCCCTTTGAAATTGGTGTGACAACACTGGAGTACAATTGGGAGACAGAGAGAGAGAGTTGTCACCCTATGACAGAGCAAAGCAAGAAGTATGTCAGCAGGACCTCCAAAACGGGGCCAAAGCTTTATTCAGCGATCACATAACAATAGTGACAACATTTTGAAGACACTATCGTCATTATCGTGATGTGATCGCTGAATAAAGCTTTGGTCCCTTTTTAGAGGTCCTGCTGACGTACTTCTTGCTTTGCTCTGTCATAGGGTGACAACTCTCTCTCTCTCTCCCAATTGTACTCCAGTGTTGTCACACCAATTTCATTTGGAGATTTCAGCGCACATGGCACCGTCATGGTCCACTGTTGTCATCCGTTGGGGAACCCGCCGAGATAGGCCGTGCAGCAGTGGCCATAGAGGGCACAGGAGCGTGGCCCCCTCTCTCTCTTGCACCACCACTGAATACAATACATAGATTTATGCATTGTATGAATCTATGTATTGTCGCTGTCACCCACTATTCAGATGGCAGGCCCCCTGGTGAGCGCCGGCCATCTGAATAACGGCAGCTGGTTGGCTGTGGAAGTGCCTATCAGCCAGCGGCTCTGATAGACATTCCAATTACAGCCTGAGGGCTGTAATCGGCTTCCAAATAGTTATCCAGGGGATGCAGGTGGGGGGGGCATTACCTGGATAACAATAACAGGCGTCGCAGCCAATCAGGTTCACGTGTACCGGTAACCTGATTGGCTGAAGCATCATCGAGGGCGGGAGGAGACATCAAGGGACGGTGGAAGCAGGATGGCTGACCCCAGAAAGGTAAGGGCATTTTACAGGGCACAGTGGCTACAATGATGGC